>CM076398.1:31921272-32163466 GCA_038363315.1 Mugilogobius chulae
AGTAACAACTCCTCTAACTTGCTTTACTTTGCATAACATGGCAGCCAGAGGCTCTGCAACAAGGCTATACAGGAAAGCTGACAAAGGACATCCTGTCTTACAAGATCTTTTCAGAGGAACACAATTTGTTAGGGATCCATTAACTTTAACTTTACTTACCGCTGACATGTATAATAATTTCAACCAATCAATGAACCTTGACCTAAACCCTACTTTACCTAACACAGACCATAAAAAACTATGTTCAACTCTGTCAAAAGCTTTACTGAAATCCACGCTAACATGGATGCCACCAGTACAGTGCATGTGTGAAAGCATATACTTGAGTGACAACACAATGTCAGAAATGTCTCTGCCTGAATGCTATATGCCTGTGTAGGCGCCACGACCGAACCAATCACCTTACTTAACCTACCTGACAATATTTAGCAATAATCTTATAATCAACATTGAGCAAGCTGATAGGCCTATAGTTTCCAAATTGGATCTTTCTCCCTTTTTGAACACCAAGGTGACTACACTGACAGAAAAATCATCCAGTATTCTCCCTTCATTTTCCATCTCTACATACAATCGCAGTAGGATGGGGCTAACCTGTGAGTAAAACGTTTGTAGAATTCACAGGTAAGACCATCCTCTCCCGGGCTCTTCCCAGAGCGGAGATCTGTGATGGCTGACCTCACCTCCTCCAGACACACTGGTGAATCACACTGCTCTGCCTCATCAGGCCTCAGCTTTCTCTCCAAAGCATCTACAGCTACCTCCATACAAGGAGCAGAGACTCCTGTAGAATCAAAAAGATCACAGTAGAAATTATGCACAGTATTTAAGATTTCTGACTTACCTTTTACTAACTTGCCTGACCTATCAACTAGACTTTCAATAAACATCTTACTCTGCTTTTGCTTTTCAAGACCAAAAAAATAAGCAGTGGACCTTTCACCCTGCACAGTGTGCATTGACTTGGCCCTCAAGATAGCTCCTCTGCACCGTTTAATTTCCAGATTATCCAGATCGCTTTGATAGTGAGGTACTCCGGGTCCACAGGTCCCCTCTGAGATGCTGCCGCAGTAGAGAGCATTTTCAGTCTCTCCCTCAAAGTCCTTTCCTTCATCTGCTCTACCATCTTTTGTGCTTACAATAATTAATTGTTAATCTTTTGATCCTTTTTTTTAGCCTCCGGCCACCAGTCTATCACATTACTAATATATTGCAACTCCATTTCAAATGTATCTAACAAACTATTCATTTTCCTAATAAACAACTCATCTTCAAGCACAGAATTATTAAGTATCCACAGTCCCCCATTCTTTCTGGCCGCTGAGCACCCTAGCTCAATTCTCATAGGACAGTGATCACTTAACCACAGAGGGTCATAGTCCACTTACTACCACTCTAATTAAGCACTGTGTAAGTAAACAAAATCTATTCTAGACTGTTTCAAAACACCATTCACCACTTGTTTCCGGGAAAAAACTCTACCTGTTATATTCAAAAATCTCCATATTTCCACCATATTGTGTATATTGATTTTGTCAAAAAGAGCAGACCTGGACACATCAGTAGAATAGGAATTGTTTACACTGACGTCAAGACTGCTGAGGCACACATTAAAATCCCCTATCATAACGTGTCCTCATTCACAAATTTAAAAATGTCGTCAAAGAGTGCTACTCTCTCAGTGGCTTCATTGGGAGCATATACATTAATCAATCTGAACCTGAGGCTGCCTGCAAAATCTACAACAAGGAACCTGCCAGCCGGATCTACATAGTGAAGGGTAGAGGCCCCGACCACCCCGGCTTAACAAGGACAGCTACGCCAGAGGAGCGAGCAGTACCCAGGGCACAGTAAACAGTTCCTACTCCCATTCCCTCCACCATGCGCACATGCTCCGGACTCCAGTGGGTCTCCTGCAGGCACAGCACATCCCAAGAAAGGCTGTGGAATGCACTGTGCATGCGCGCCGGGCTTCTCAAGCCCCAGAGTTGAGGGACAGAAGGGAGAGAGCCATAACAAAAAGAAACAAGGAAAACATACCCATCATTTCACTTTTTTAGCATCGTGTTTACTCCCTGTACCGTCATTGACACGTTTTTTATTCGTAAAATCCTCCCAAGCCATTAAATTATCTAGTACATCTGTGTCAGGTGTGGATAATTTTCCAGCGGCCACTGGAAGGGATGTACGGAGGGGGGTTTTAGTCTTCTCCTGTGTGGGAAGCATGGTCTCAGCCTGCTCTGTTTGCCCACTAGGTCGCGCTCCTCTTTTTCTGGACGAGGAGCGCTTTCTCCCCTCACTATCAGAGAGACCCATCCCCTCTCCTTTCCCCCTTCCTGCCTAGAGGACTTACAGGGCCCAGTGTCCTGCCTCTCCCTTCAAGGGTAAGGTGCGGATCCGTCCCTGCACCCATCCCTCTCCGGGTTCGGCTGCCTCCGCTGTGGCATTAGGAGCAGAGCACATGTGAGCTCCCTCCTTCTGGGTTGAGGCAGAGCCGACACAGGGAGTAACAGCGGCCTCTGCCTGCCCAGACGCCTCATCTGAATCACTTATAAGTGAAACAGGTACATCCTCTGTCTGTGACGGTTCTGATGGGTCGGCACTTAACTGCACAAGATCACCCTCTGTTTGCTCTCCTTGTTCGCTCTCACCCTCCTGTCCACTCTCCCCCGGTGACCCACCTTCCTCCTCACATATGCACATGTGGCGAAAAAGTTTGCACTCCCTGCATTTCGGCACCCTGGGTCTGTCACACTCCCTGGCATAGTGCCCCTGTTCACCACAATTGCGGCAGAGGAAATCAGGGCATTCCCTCAGAATATGATCCGCTGGAGGCACCCTCTACACACACGCACCTGTCGGTCATGAATGACTCGAAAATACTCAGGACCCGCAGCGGTGTCAAATCTAACAGAATACGGCAGGGAGCGTACAGCATCGGTGAATCTTACCTTCACAAACCGTGTGCCATCCGCCACCGTCGTTCCCGGCCACATTCTCCTTCTCACCTCAGAGACTGGGGTGACTCCTCAGAACAGGAGCTTCCCCTCGATTTCCTCGTCCTTGATGTAGGCCGGCAGCCCCATGAATGAGACAACCAGCTCGTCAGTTGTTACGTCTCTTCCGTGCACTTTAGTCTCCCCAATTCGGAAACCATCCAGCAGGCGCTCCTTTGCCTTCGCAGTTGTCACGGTCACTTCATATTTCTGCTTGGAGATCTGCCTGCAGGCCAAGATGTTGCCACTCTCTTCTTTCACAGCTCGAATTAGTGCCATGGGGGACACCTCACTTCCACCCTCCAACTCCAACACAACAGTCAGCTCTTTAATAAATCTCCTCTGTTCCTCTTGCTTTTTCGCTGTTGCACAAGCTTTTTTTAATGCCATCACCATTTCCCTCTCTTTTTGTTGATCCAGTGTATTCTCAGTCGCATCAGTGCTTCTTAAATCCAAATCAATAGGCTTCTCTCTGGTCTTGTCCATACTTAAGTCAGCAGCCATTTTGTCAATCCAAAAAAAGTTTATGCTTGCTCAAAAGAGCAAGCAAAACTAAAATCCACCCCCCAGTCAGCAGCACTGGGAGGGGAACAACTCAAAAAACTAAAAAACAAATGAAAATGATCAAAACAAGGCAAAAACGTCAAAGAAAAGCAAAATGTTTCTTCCTGCTCACAAAACAGCAGCTCCCTCTCACACAGACAGCAGCCACTCCCACATGGGCGAATCCTACGCTCTAACCACTAGCCTAAACAGTCCGATGCCACTTTCATTGGCTGTTGAACTTATGACCAAGATTCAAGGTTTTCTAGATGTTCAGTTCTTACATTGCGATTGAGGTCTGCAGTTTGATGTCAAATAGGCTAAAATGAATGTTGTTTCATAAAACAGAGCTAATGATGACATGATTCATAGCTGCGGTAGTCATGTCACTAGACTAGAATCACAGATGCAGACGACTGGCTTGTAAGAAAACGCTTTCACAATAGTCACAAAAGTACATTCAACGACATTATAAGTATTAAAAAACTAAGTGTTGACTTCAAAAATCAACATTTCTGTCATGATTTCAGACAAAATGCTAAGCCTAACTCAATGGCAGAGGCTGGGTTTGAACTCAGAACCACGCGGTCCAGGAACCTTCGCTCTAACCACTAGCCTAAACAGTCCGATGCCACTTTCATTGGCTGTTGAACTTATGACCAAGATTCAAGGTTTTCTAGATGTTCAGTTCTTACATTGCGATTGAGGTCTGCAGTTTGATGTCAAATAGGCTAAAATGAATGTTGTTTCATAAAACAGAGCTAATGATGACATGATTCATAGCTGCGGTAGTCATGTCACTAGACTAGAATCACAGACGCAGACGACTGGCTTGCAATAAAACGCTTTCACAATAGTCACAAAAGTACATTCAACGACATTATAAGTATTAAAAAACTAAGTGTTGACTTCAAAAATCAACATTCTGTCATGATTTCAGACAAAATGCTAAGCCTAACTCAATGGCAGAGGCTGGGTTTGAACTCAAACCACGCGGTCCAGGAACCTACGCTCTAACCACTAGCCTAAACAGTCCGATGCCACTTTCATTGGCTGTTGAACTTATGACCAAGATTCAAGGTTTTCTAGATGTTCAGTTCTTACATTGCGATTGAGGTCTGCAGTTTGATGTCAAATAGGCTAAAATGAATGTTGTTTCATAAAACAGAGCAATGATGACATGATTCATAGCTGCGGTAGTCATGTCACTAGACTAGAATCACAGACGCAGACGACTGGCTTGCAATAAAACGCTTTCACAATAGTCACAAAAGTACATTCAACGACATTATAAGTATTAAAAAACTAAGTGTTGACTTCAAAAATCAACATTTCTGTCATGATTTCAGACAAAATGCTAAGCCTAACTCAATGGCAGAGGCTGGGTTTGAACTCAGAACCACGCGGTCCAGGAACCTACGCTCTAACCACTAGCCTAAACAGTCCGATGCCACTTTCATTGGCTGTTGAACTTATGACCAAGATTCAAGGTTTTCTAGATGTTCAGTTCTTACATTGCGATTGAGGTCTGCAGTTTGATGTCAAATAGGCTAAAATGAATGTTGTTTCATAAAACAGAGCAATGATGACATGATTCATAGCTGCGGTAGTCATGTCACTAGACTAGAATCACAGATGCAGACGACTGGCTTGCAATAAAACGCTTTCACAAAAGTCACAAAAGTACATTCAACGACATTATAAGTATTAAAAAACTAAGTGTTGACTTCAAAAATCAACATTCTGTCATGATTTCAGACAAAATGCTAAGCCTAACTCAATGGCAGAGGCTGGGTTGAACTCAGAACCACACGGTCAGGAACCTACGCTCTAACCACTAGCCTAAACAGTCCGATGCCACTTTCATTGGCTGTTGAACTTATGACCAAGATTCAAGGTTTTCTAGATGTTCAGTTCTTACATTGCGATTGAGGTCTGCAGTTTGATGTCAAATAGGCTAAAATGAATGTTGTTTATAAAACAGAGCTAATGATGACATGATTCATAGCTGCGGTAGTCATGTCACTAGACTAGATCACAGACAGACGACTGGCTTGCAATAAAACGCTTTCACAATAGTCACAAAAGTACATTCAACGACATATAAGTATTAAAAAACTAAGTGTTGACTTCAAAAATCAACATTTCTGTCATGATTTCAGACAAAATGCTAAGCCTAACTCAATGGCAGAGGCTGGGTTTGAACTCAGAACCACGCGGTCCATGAACCTACGCTCTTTTTTTTTATCTTTTATTATCAAAAAACATTAAAAATCATACAACTTTGTAAGGTAAATATATACACATATATACATTTTTTACAGAAGCAGTTTTTTTTATGAAATGATTGTTTATGGTAAAGGGTGTGATTGTCTCAGATTTTTTCAAAAGTTCAGGTTTATTTGTCCAGATGAGGTGCTATTAATCAAGGTGTTGAAAGGGATGATGTGGGTATTGAACATGTGGGGAACTGCAGTTGCCAAATGTCTGAGATGGGAGGAGAGGAGCCCCTTAAAAGAGGCCAGTGCAGGGCAGATCTCTCATTGAAGTGGTAGATGTTCCGGACAAGATAGATTGTGTATCTTGCTGTCTCCATGACAATGCGAGCGAGATGTTTGTTAGCTCCAGATTGCCCGCCGAATGGACCAAACAGGAGAAACCAGTGCAGCTGATCGCCTCCACCAGGGTCTGCCGGCGGGGGGAGCTTCCACATCAGTCTCCTGGCAAGAAGATCCTGCACCCGGGTCCAGAAGGGGCGGATGGCCGGGCATGCGATGAGGAGATGGTGCAGGTCCTCATAAGATTCACCGCACACTGGACACTCTGAGCCGTATCTGTCAGGGAGGAATGCGTGGAGGATGCTGCGAGTGTAAATAAGCCTGTGTTTCAATTTATAGCCGAAATTAGATACTTGAGGTGAAGTGTACCAATTAAATGTGTTAGCCCAGATGGATGCAGTGTTGTGAGAAGGATAGGACTGTGACCATCTGTGTTCCGCTGTGGGTTTTCGAGCCACTCCTGCCAACAAAATGGAATAAAAGGTGCGTGTGTGTAGGACAGACAGCCTCTTGGTCCCTGTGCCTACTGACAGCTGAAAATCTAGAGCTTGGTTCCCTCCAGATCTGACCCTTGAAGCGTTTGAGCTTAATAAATGAGGCCATTTTCGAAACAAGCACTGTTTGATTTTTCCAACAGATACACAACATGACCTCTCCTAAACACCAAACAGTGTGCCTTAAACTTGCATCTGACAAAATCCTCACTAAAATTCCCAAACCTGTCGAAGGCATCTCCCACTGTGCAAAGGCCTGCTCTTTCAAAAGCACTGCTCATCATGCTCTCTCTCTTGTCAGGTGGAGAGGAAAAAAGATCAGGGTTGAAACGGAGGGGGATCTGTTTAAGCTGGTCCCATGACCCAGGCATCGCCACTGCCTGCTTCCTGATAGTCGTCCAAGCCACATTACCTCCCTCTCAAATTCTGAAAGCACCTCCAAACTTGGAGCAGGGGGAGAGAGACACAAATTAAAACAATTAAAATTATTCACTTTTTGCAACTCCAGGTTGAAAAAAACTTTCCACACAGCCTCACACTCAGAGTCCAAATACTTCTGTATTATTTCATCCTGAGGGACTGTTTCTTTAAGACAACATCAAACAACTTTAAACCTCCATTGTTAATATTATTAATCATTACATTATGAGCTATCAAACCTTTTGCTTGCTTCCACAAAAAATTACTAATTATCAGATTGATCCGGTTAGCTATTTCTCCACTCATCTCATACACTGTGAGTGCATGTATAAGTTTTGACAGACACAACGAGTTGACAACTAAAACTTTACCTTTAAGAGTCAGATTTCTGAACTTCCATAAATTCAAAACTTTCTTAATGTCACCTATCAATTTTTCCCACATCTTCTGGGCACACTCTTTTGGGTCTTGCCCCAAGAGAACACCGAGAACCCTGTAGCAACTCCCAGCATCTGCCAAAGGAACAGAGACGGGGCCAGGGGCCACACTGCCACAAAAAGCAATAGCAGACTTCTCATAATTAACTCTTGCCCCAGAAGCAAGACAATAAACATTTAGCACATGCAATGCAGCTTCCAGACTTCCCATGTCATTCAACAAAAGGTTTGTGTCATCTGCATACTGAAAAATCTTACTTTCTCTGCCACCAGGTACAACAACTCCTTTTACTTGCCTTTCTTTGCATAACATGGCAGCCAGAGGCTCTGCAACAAGGCTATACAGGAAAGCTGACAAAGGACATCCCTGTCTTACAGATCTTTTCAGAGGAACCAATCTGTTAGGGATCCATTAACTTTAACTTTACTTACCGCTGACATGTATAATAATTTCAACCAATCAATGAACCTTGACCTAAACCCTACTTTACCTAACACAGACCATAAAAAACTATGTTCAACTCTGTCAAAAGCTTTACTGAAATCCACGCTAACATGGATGCCACCAGTACGGTGCATGTGTGAAAGCATATACTTAAGTGACAACACAATGTCCGAAATGTGTCTGCCTGGAATGCTATATGCCTGTGTAGGCGCCACGACCGAACCAATCACCTTTCTTAACCTACCTGACAATACTTTAGCAATAATCTTGTAATCAACATTGAGCAAGCTGATAGGCCTATAGTTTTCCAGATTGGATCTTTCTCCCTTTTTGAACACCAAGGTGACTACACTGACAGAAAAATCATCCAGTATTCTCCCTTCATTTTCCATCTCTACATACAATCGCAGTAGGATGGGGGCTAACCTGTGAGTAAAACGTTTGTAGAATTCACAGGTAAGACCATCCTCTCCCGGGCTCTTCCCAGAGCGGAGATCTGTGATGGCTGACCTCACCTCCTCCAGACACACTGGTGAATCACACTGCTCTGCCTCATCAGGCCTCAGCTTTCTCTCCAAAGCATCTACAGCTACCTCCATACAAGGAGCAGAGACTCCTGTAGAATCAAAAAGATCACAGTAGAAATTATGCACAGTATTTAAGATTTCTGACTTACCTTTTGCTAACTTGCCTGACCTATCAACTAGACTTTCAATAAACATCTTACTCTGTTTTTGCTTTTCAAGACCAAAAAAATAAGCAGTGGACCTTTCACCCTGCACAATGTGCATTGACTTGGCCCTCAAAATAGCACCCCTGCATCGTTTAATTTCCAAATTATCCAGATCTGCTTTGATAGTGAGGTACTCCGGGTCCACAGGTCCCCTCTGAGATGCTGCCGCAGTAGAGAGCATTTGCAATCTCTCCCTCAAAGTCCTTTCCTTAATCTGCTCCATCCATCTTTTGTGCTTACAATAATTAATTGTTAATCTTTTATCCTTTTTTTCGCCTCCGGCCACCAGTCTATCACATTGCTAATACATTGCAACTCCATTTCAAATGTATCTAACAAACTATTCATTTTCCTAATAAACAACTCATCTTCAAGCACAGAATTATTAAGTATCCACAGTCCCCCATTCTTCTGGCAGCTGAGCACCCTAGCTCAATCCTCATAGGACAGTGATCACTTAACCACAGAGGGTCATAGTTCACTTTGCTGACCACTCTAATTAAGCACTGTGTAAGTAAACAAAAATCTATTCTAGACTGTTTCAAAACTCCATTCACCACTTGTTTCCGGGAAAAACTCTACCTGTTATATTCAAAAATCTCCATATTTCCACCATATTGTGTATATTAATTTTGTCAAAAAGAGCAGACCTGGACACATCAGTAGAATAGGAATTGTTTACACTGACATCAAGACTGCTGAGGCACACATTAAAATCCCCTATCGTAACAGTATCCTCATTCACATATTTAAAGATGTCTTCAAAGAGTGCTACTCTCTCATTCGCTTCATTGGGAGCATATACATTAATCAATCTGAACCTGAGGCTGCCTGCAAAATCTACAACAAGGAACCTGCCAGCCGGATCTACATAGTGAAGGGTAGAGGCCCCGACCACCCCCGGCTTAACAAGGACAGCTACGCCAGAGGAGCGAGCAGTACCCAGGGCACAGTAAACAGTTCCTACTCCCATTCCCTCCACCATGCGCACATGCTCCGGACTCCAGTGGGTCTCCTGCAGGCACAGCACATCCCAAGAAAGGCTGTGGAATGCACTGTGCATGCGCGCCGGGCTTCTCAAGCCCCCAGAGTTGAGGGACAGAAGGGAGAGAGCCATAACAAAAAGAAACAAGGAAAACATACCCATCATTTCACTTTTTTAGCATCGTGTTTACTCCCTGTACCGTCATTGACACGTTTTTTATTCGTAAAATCCTCCCAAGCCATTAAATTATCTAGTACATCTGTGTCAGGTGTGGATGATTTCCAGCGGGCACTGGAAGGGATGTACGGAGGGGGTTTTAGTCTTCTCCTGTGTGGGAAGCATGGTCTGAGCCTGCTCTGTTTGCCCACTAGGTCGCGCTCCTCTTTTTCTGGACGAGGAGCGCTTTCTCCCCTCACTATCAGAGAGACCCATCCCCCTCTCCTTTCCCCCTTCCTGCCTAGAGGACTTACAGGGCCCAGTGTCCTGCCTCTCCCCTTCAAGGGTAAGGTGCGGATCCGTCCCTGCACCCATCCCTCTCCCGGGTTCGGCTGCCTCCGCTGTGGCATTAGGAGCAGAGCACATGTGAGCTCCCTCCTTCTGGGTTGAGGCAGAGCCGACACAGGGAGTAACAGCGGCCTCTGCCTGCCCAGACGCCTCATCTGAATCACTTATAAGTGAAACAGGTACATCCTCTGTCTGTGACGGTTCTGATGGGTCGGCACTTAACTGCACAAGATCACCCTCTGTTTGCTCTCCTTGTTCGCTCTCACCCTCCTGTCCACTCTCCCCGGTGACCCACCTTCCTCCTCACATATGCACATGTGGCGAAAAAGTTTGCACTCCCTGCATTTCGGCACCCTGGGTCTGTCACACTCCCTGGCATAGTGCCCCTGTTCACCACAATTGCGGCAGAGGAAATCAGGGCATTCCCTCAGAATATGATCCGGCTGGAGGCACCCTCTACACACACGCACCTGTCGGTCATGAATGACTCGAAAATACTCAGGACCCGCAGCGGTGTCAAATCTAACAGAATACGGCAGGGAGCGTACAGCATCGGTGAATCTTACCTTCACAAACCGTGTGCCATCCGCCACCGTCGTTCCCGGCCACATTCTCCTTCTCACCTCAGAGACTGGGGTGACTCCCCAGAACAGGAGCTTCCCCTCGATTTCCTCGTCCTTGATGTAGGCCGGCAGCCCCATGAATGAGACGACCAGCTCGTCAGTTGTTACGTCTCTCCCGTGCACTTTAGTCTCCCCAATTCGGAAACCATCCAGCAGGCGCTCCTTTGCCTTCGCAGTTGTCACGGTCACTTCATATTTCTGCTTGGAGATCTGCCTGCAGGCCAAGATGTTGCCACTCTCTTCTTTCACAGCTCGAATTAGTGCCATGGGGGACACCTCACTTCCACCCTCCAACTCCAACACAACAGTCAGCTCTTTAATAAATCTCCTCTGTTCCTCTTGCTTTTTCGCTGTTGCACAAGCTTTTTTTAATGCCATCACCATTTCCCTCTCTTTTTGTTGATCCAGTGTATTCTCAGTTGCATCAGTGCTTCTTAAATCCAAATCAATAGGCTTCTCTCTGGTCTTGTCCATACTTAAGTCAGCAGCCATTTTGTCAATCCAAAAAAAGTTTATGCTTGCTCAAAAGAGCAAGCAAAACTAAAATCCACCCCCCAGTCAGCAGCACTGGGAGGGGAACAACTCAAAAAGCTAAAAAACAAATGAAAATGATCAAAAACAAGGCAAAAACGTCAAAGAAAAGCAAAATGTTTCTTCCTGCTCACAAAACAGCAGCTCCCTCTCACACAGACAGCAGCCACTCCCACATGGGCGGATCCTACGCTCTAACCACTAGCCTAAACAGTCCGATGCCACTTTCATTGGCTGTTGAACTTATGACCAAGATTCAAGGTTTTCTAGATGTTCAGTTCTTACATTGCGATTGAGGTCTGCAGTTTGATGTCAAATAGGCTAAAATGAATGTTGTTTATAAAACAGAGCTAATGATGACATGATTCATAGCTGCGGTAGTCATGTCACTAGACTAGAATCACAGATGCAGACGACTGGCTTGTAACAAAACGCTTTCACAATAGTCACAAAAGTACATTCAACGGCATTATAAGTATTAAAAAAGTAAGTGTTGACTTCAAAAATCAACATTTCTGTCATGATTTCAGACAAAATGCTAAGCCTAACTCAATGGCAGAGGCTGGGTTTGAACTCAGAACCACGCGGTCCATGACCTACACTCTAACCACTAGCCTAAACAGTCCGATGCCACTTTCATTGGCTGTTGAACTTATGACCAAGATTCAAGGTTTTCTAGATGTTCAGTTCTTACATTGCGATTGAGGTCTGCAGTTTGATGTCAAATAGGCTAAAATGAATGTTGTTTCATAAAACAGAGCTAATGATGACATGATTCATAGCTGCGGTAGTCATGTCACTAGACTAGTATCACAGATGCAGACGACTGGCTTGCAATAAAACGCTTTCACAAAAGTCACAAAAGTACATTCAACGACATTATAAGTATTAAAGAGAAAGTACTTTTTACTTTGTAGTTTAGTACTGTAACTGTTTTGATATGCAGTGGATTCAAAGAAAAACAAACACTAAACACGCCTTATTAGTTGGCGTTTGTAGAATGTTTCTTTCTACCATATCCCTGCTCTGGATTTCTTCCATTCAGTAAGGGATTCTTTGGCTGTGGTTTGGCACTACCAGTTCCCAAAGTATTGATGGTGAGAGGCAGGGTCACGCTCCTTCTTACACTGATGACAAACTACTGTGTCAGCGCACATACAGTATTTTCTTTTTTTTTCCCCTGTTGCTCCTCTTGCATTTTCTTTTTCCTATACCATTGAGTGGTGTATGTCACATCTACAGGTGGAGTTGGAATAGGTATAAGAGGTTATGCAGGTGACCTGACATCATTCTAAATGTGAGTGCTGAGTGGCAACGATGCATGAGTTATTGGAGAGAAAGGACATTTTCTCTTGTAAGAGTTCAATAAATAAAAAAAATTACAGTTTGATAACAAATTCAACCCACAACAAGTCTGCTGAGCACTGGGTTTGTAACTGACATGTAAAAAGAGTAAATCAAGTCAACAGTTGTAGCAAAGAAGATAAACAACAAGACTTTAGCTTCTCACATTTATCAGACATTGAAATCAAACACAGTTGAACTTATTACCTTTTTCTTCTTAAAAAAAAAAGTTTTTGAGTCCGTTTGTTGCAGTTAAAATGTCCTAAATCATCAACTGTTGTTAGCAGACAAGCTGTTGCCACGACAACAAAGAAATACATTGAAGAAATGCCTCATTCTAAAAGTTGCTAAGCATTTTTGGAATAAAATTATGTCAGTGCATAACCTCTATTGGTGAGGATTGTAGCAAGGGAGGGCCTATCGTAAATGGCTGTGTGACAGGGAGATGCAGTAGAGGTTGTGTGATAAGAACAGTGCTTTGTGCAGGTAGAAGAGGACATACGATGGTTAAAGTGCTTCGGCAGACTGTTGTGGCTGAGCCCTCTGATCAGACAAAGATGGTGAAGGACCTGCATCCTGCAGTAGGGATGAAGGAAGAGGTTCTTTGCGTCTCCTTTTCAACTGGGCCATGCCTGCAGTGTTGGGCGGAAGACAAAAGGTATGGGCATCTTCCACACTGGAAGGCCTATACAACTTCTCTAACTTCTATTGGAGGTGGCAAGTTCTCTTTGCAGGTGGAATTAGGAACAGGTGTGCTGATCTCCTGTTCCAAAGCAGCTCTCTCCTGCTGCCTCTCTCTATTGCGAAACCTAAAATGAATAAACATATATATTTTTTATGTGTGTATTGAAGCTATATCAATATTAATGACAAATATTTATTGTCTTAAGAACTTAAGAACTAATTTACAAGATAATAAGAAATATAAACATTAGCTATTGTATAAGAAAATGTTAATTAAAATCAAAAACTATGTGATTTTATCAGCATGCTATGTAGCTGACTCACCAGCTTGAAATTGTGGCTGAATTATTTCTGGGAGCTGAATTGTTGTTTTTTCCATAATCACCCCATTATTTACAATGCTCAATCGTTCTTTTCTGACTCCATATGTTCACCTGGGCCCAGAAAATTCAGCACCCAATCTCACATCGCTGGTCCACCACAGGCAGAGCAGGTATCCATCCCAGGAACAGACCATAGAACAAAAAAGATTGTTAATACACAGACAACTGGGCATTGATTAAAATTGTATGACATATGACAAAATACAACAAGAAAAAAAAATGGTTTGTGAATACAAAGTAAAATAGAGGCACTACATTTCACACAAATTTGAATGAACAATCATTGAGCTATCTAGATGAAGACTTACTAGGTGTAAATCAAGGTTAAACTTGATCTATGTAGTAATATCTGACTTATTATTGTAGAGTTAATTAATTTTAACATTAGTTTTATTTTAAATAATTTTACCTTAAATTTATTGTGGCTTTTATACTGCAGTATTTCTACCTGATCAAAACCTCACTTGCAAAAGAGATCTTGATAGTAATAAAGAATCTAGTAAATTAAGAATCTTGATAGTAAAAAAATATTTTCCCTATGGCTCAACAAATTTGTTTTGCATCAAGGCAGTTTCAGGTTTGGTATGCTAATAGTTACTAAAATTAATATAAAAGAACTAACTGCAACAAATGCCAATACTTTTTTAAACTTAAATTGATAGTGGACTTTATAAAAGCTAACTGAAAGTCAAAATGTTGAATGAAGAGACAACTATTTTGTGTTGAAAATGTCAGTGTGTTTTCTATATTTTGCTGACTAAACATAATGATCATTGTGATATAAAATATGTCTGGAGAATCAACTGTTTGTAAATATAATGTTTGAAATGTACAGCAGGTTATACTAAAGAAAGGAGATAATTTTGCACTAGGATGAATAAATGTGTTGGCTTAGCTGTGTACCGTAAACCACACTGTAGGATGATAAATATCTCTGACATCTGTCTAAATTGTATCTACAAATGTACCGGTAAAAAGCAACAACTAATTCTAACAAAAACGTAGGCAACAACAACTTCAGTTAGAATTTGTTTTGTAGCTTCTCTACATTGCTCTTAATTTAAGCATACACATCAAATTACACGTTTTACACATTTTTTTTATATATATTATCCTTTAGAACAACTATTAGGTACATGCCTTGGATAGCCTCTTCCACTCTAATGGCTTCTGTCCTGGATGGTGACTGTGTGGAGACTGCAGAGGAGGACGCTGTCTGGATGGTGACTGTGTGGAGACTGCAGAGGAGGACGCTGTCCTGGATGGTGACTGTGTGGAGACTGCAGAGGAGGACGCTGTCCTGGATGGTGGCTGTGTGGAGACTGCAGAGGAGGACGCTCTCCTGGATGGTGACTGTGTGGAGGCTGCAGAGAAGGATGCTGGCCTGGATGGTGGCTGTGTGGAGGCTGCAGTGGAGGACACACGCTGTACATGTCAAGAAAGAAAAGCGACATAACCAAGAGCATTTTCAACTAGTCACCTAAATGTCTGTTCATGGTACATTCCAAACTGAATAAAAAAAAAACAGAAGATGTTTTCTGTTGGTAATGTCCCCATTTAGCTCCACCTTTTTTTTTTTTTTTTTTTTTTTTTTTGCTATTTCCAAGACTTTCTCTGGACCTAGGTGTCATCCATGGCTTAACACTTTGGTGTTTTCCCTCACCTTTCTGGCCTCCAGAGAGTCACTTAAATTGAGACTGCTGTCTCCTCGCTTTCCTCCTTGATGGAACTTTGGTTCCATCCTAGAAGGAAAAAAGAACACATTGAACAACCTGCATTAATGTAAAATATGATGATGTGTCAAGCTATGACAATACTACTACTATTACTACTACTACTACTACTACTACTACTACTACTACTACTACTACTACTACTACTACTAATACTAATAATAATAATAATAATAATAATAATAATAAAAAATAATAATAATAATAATAAAAATAATAATAATAATAATAAAAATAATAATACTTTGAATGTTTTAAATGTTATTGGCCTATAGGATGAATGAGACAAAATAGGCTGACAATTCTAACATGGTCATAAAATGTGGTTTATCAGAAAATTAATTTCAATAAATTCTAAACATCCATGATCCTACAGATGAATCACGTACATTTTGTTACTTTTATCATCTAAATACAGTGAATTAATACATCTGGCTCCTAAAATAAACCAAGAATATTCAGTTCATCAATAAAGGTGTGCAGCAAAATATTTCCTGAGACAGTGATAAAATTGTCTCTGTATAGCTACATATATATTCAATCGAATTTGACTAATATAACACAGCCTATTGGTAATCTCAAAATGGAATACCCTCACAAGTCCGCTGATTTTTGCATAATAAAGACAAGACGTAATCCTGCTTACAACAAGGACTACAAAACTGCAAGAAAAATCGGGATAAATAAGTTCAACAATAAATATTATTCAACTTTAAATCACCAAAGACCTTATAGTTTGATTTTCTGCATTTACTGGCAGGTCTGTCCAGTCCTTTGCGTATCAAAAGGCAATGAATGGATAGTAAAAACGGTACGGCTAATGAATGAGCAAGCTACATTTCCTCACTTGGTTCGCATATAAGCACACTTTGCAACACCGCGCCAAATTCCGCCAGTCCTATACGTTAAAGCACACCCGAAATAAGAGTTCACACCAAAACCTATTGAATAGAATGTTTAAAAACTGACACTTACCATAAAATAGCGGAGATAAGTTGTAGTATCGGTGATGCACGGGACGTGTTGACACTACCGCCTATCCTTCACAGCAGAACTCCGGGGAAAATATCTTGACTTCTGATTGGACAAAATTCCGTAAGGGGCGGGTTTGCGTACTTGTACCCACTCAAACTTGGGACGAAAGCACTCGGTTATTGGTTGTTTTTCCGAAGAAAGTTGAAATGGACACGGCACATGATTGGCTATCGACAGATTCGTCAACTCTACAGACAAGCGGTCCGGGGCGCCATTCTTTCTGATGCCTCTTAAACTGGCTGTTGAACTAATGAGCAAAATTCAAGGTTTTCTAGATGTTCAGTGCTTACACTGTGTTTTAGGTCTGCAGTTTGATGTCAAATAGGCTAAAATGAATGTTGTTTCATGTAACAGAGCTAAAGGTGACATCATTAATAACTGCGGTTGTGATGTCACAAAACTAGAATCACAGACGCAGACGACTGGCTTGCAATAAAATGCTTTCACATTAGTCACAAAAGTAAATTCAGCGTCATTATAAGTATTAAAAACAAAGTGTTGACTTAAAAAAGCTTCGTTCCTGTTATGATTTAACACAAAATGCAAAGTGTGTCTAAAAGGCTGAGACTGGGTTTGAACTCACAACCTCACAGTCCAGAAACCTACACTCTAACCACTGGGCTATCCTCTCTGATGCCTCTTCAACTGGCTGTTGAACTTATGAGCAAAATTCTAGATTTTCTAGATGTTCAGTGCTTACAGTGTGTTTCAGGTCTGCAGTTTGATGTCAAATAGGCTAAAATGAATGTTGTTTCATGTAACAGAGCTAAAGGGGACATCATTAATAACTGCGGTTGTGATGTCACAAAACTAGAATCACAGACGCAGTCACAAAAGTACATTCAACGTCATTATAAGTATTAAAAAACTAATTGTTGACATCAAAAAGCTCCGTTCCTATTATGATTTAACACAAAATTCAAAGTCTGTGTCAAGGGCTGATTCTGGGTAAGAAGTCACAACCTCACAGTCCAGAAACCTACACTCTAACCACTGGGCTATCCATTCTGATGCCTCTTAAACTGGCTGTTGAACTTATGAGCAAAATTCTTAGGGAAAGGTAAGGGAGAAACAGCATTTACACACACTGGTATTTTATAATAAATAATAACAAATAATTTGTTAGGGTTCATGCAGGGTATGACGAAAATGTTAATAATATAGTGCACAAAATGTCTTTTTCAGTTGTTTTTTTATATAATATATTGTACTTTTATGTAGATATGGCTGCAAATTTGAGGCAACAGCACGTAAACAAGATGAAGCTCTTCAATGCTCAACCCATGAGGGCTTTTCTTGCATGGATAGTGGGCTGTGGCTAAACCCAAAGTGGTCTTATATGGGGGCCTCACCAGATGGAGTCGTTTCCTGTGACTGTCACGGACCTGGGATCTGTGAAATAAAGGTTTTGTTTTTTTTTTCTCATGAGATTTCAACAACAATTTTGCTTAGAAAAGGGCAACAAAGTTATCATCTGGTCAAGGTTTTTAGAAGATTGAAACGTTCTTTCATCTAAAAATAATTACTTTTGAATGACAAATCTTCAAAAAACTAGTGATGGGCCAAATGAAACGGGCGTTTCAAAACAGTTCCGAAGCTTCGAAGCGCATGCGTTTCGAAGCAGTGCTCCGAAACGTGATTCAAAACCCCAGTCAAGTGACCTAAGTGTTTCATGAACTGCAGCAGTTTCACGAGTGTTTCACTAGGGGGCTTGTGGTTCGAACAGGAGTTTGATTGACAGTGTTTTGAACGAACCACGGAGCAGGACAAGCCTTGCCAACTCACTTCCAAAGGTTTAAATGAAAAGTTAGAGCGTCTATCCATGGATGTATTATATGAGTTTGTGA
The DNA here is from genome assembly GCA_038363315.1 of Mugilogobius chulae. NCBI lineage: Eukaryota > Metazoa > Chordata > Actinopteri > Gobiiformes > Gobiidae > Mugilogobius > Mugilogobius chulae. The sequence continues at coordinate 31,939,568 of CM076398.1, forward strand.
GAGGCGAGAGTTTTAGCGATTTTGAGAGTGATTTTGACAGTGATATTTGATAGTAGTTAGCCAGACTGTTAGGAGTTTATAGTTACAGTTTAGTTATATATACACCAACACATAGTTAGCAGTACTAATAACATTCAATAGACACATATCATAACACGGTAGGCTATATTGCCAGGTTGGGTTCGAAAAGATAATTAGAAAAGGATTCATCAATAGGAATAATTCAATATTTCTGCATTTGTGCAATTAGTGCTTTTGTTACAGATATTAGCAGACATACACTTATGAAAGGCTTATGTTTTTAAATCAATGCATCAGTAACATGTACACAGAAACACAAAGTTAATTTAGTTTTTATTTGAAGGGAAAATATAAACATGTTTATAAAACCAAGATTATTTGCACCAAATTATAGTTAAACAGCTTATGTGAACTTATTTTATTTGGAATTAAACAATTATTCAGTTGTCCACCAATAATATATTCTTTAGCTTTTATTAAACTTTTTATTTTACAAACAGAAAGTCATCCATGTCACACACGCAGACGTGAATCTTATAATGACAATTCGCCACTAGAGGTCACTGCTGGGAGGGTTTCGAATCATGTTTCGGAACTTCGAAACATTTGGTTCAAACGTTTTGCTGCTTCATGGGGCTTCGCTTTGCCCATCACTACAAAAAACCTTTTCTAGAAGACAACTTTTAAACCATTTCCTTTAGAACCATGGGAATTGGGCAGTAGAAAAGGAATTTGAATAGCCCTGTGTGAGGGTCTAATATTTTAGTTGCATTCATAAGACATTTCCTTCTGTGGAACTCATCTGATTTAAAGACTACAGTAGTATTGTGACAAATGCTATTTTGTTTCATAGTAACATTCCTGGTTTCTGTATGTAGCTTGTTCTCCCACACATTCAGCCCATACAAATTTTGAAACATAATCTACGAAACAGTTTTATGCAATTTTTCCTATCTTGTATGTTCTCTTATCTTTCAGTGTCCACAGAGCAAACAGCATGAACCCAGTCTGTACATCTGTGCTGGACAACCTGGCTTTTGCCTCATTAAGGATGGAGATGCTGTGCAGCTGGACAAGAACCATCCTTACTATTATCAGGTCCAGGCCCAGCTTCATATTGTTGGTGTGGAATACTGTGATTTCATAGTATGGAATGAAAATGATATTTATATTGAAAGAATTCTTCCAGATACTAAGCTCTGGGATACAGCCATTCCTAAAGTTCAGCAGTACTTCACACAGTACCTCCTACCTGAAATCTTAGGACAGAAATTCACAAGTGCGTAGCTTCTCAATAAAATGTTAACAAGAGAAGTAGTTCATTGTTTTAGTTATAATTTTGTTAACTAGGTATTTTCTCAGAGTAATAATATATTTTGACTAGAGATGGAACGATTCTGCTGTGGCATGAATCATTTATTGTTTCGATACATGGGTCACAATGCTAATGTTTTATATGATTTTATTACAAGAACTAGTCACGAGAACTACTTTTTTGTGAATTTACCAAATAAAACATTTTTTCAATAAATAACATTACCTGTACTGTTTTAATGTAGTTTTTATGGAATTAAGTTTTATAATTTAAAGAGAAACTGAACTCAGAATCAACTTTTTTTCACCGTCAGACTGTGGGGTCAAAATGAATTATCTACTGTTTCCAGGCCTTTTTTGGACATTTTTGTGCAAACTCGTTCATTTTGGAGTTATGTGTGCAAAAATCGCGGCTGTACTGCCACGATGGGCAAACGCTGTCAGTGCCTTTTCAGTACCCTCCGACGTCACAGTGTATTGACGCGGCAGACGAGCCGCCCAGATGGTTTATCTAAACTCCTCCCTCTGACACCGCTGCTGCGGAAAGTTGAAAAGCGATCACCCGCTATATAATAACATCAGTCGTCATTTGGCTCAACTTGTTGAGCGAGTGGCGCGTAGAGCCACCACTAGTTCAATGATGTGCTGGTTCGAAACTCGTGCCTGTGTTTTTTATTTTCGATTATCATTTTTAGAAAATACTCACATAACAGGCTCATGTGCTTATGTAGACCAAAGCAGTGGTTCCCAACTTGTGCCTCTCTGGGACCCACCAAACAAACCACTCATCAAGTCGCGACCCACCAAAAAAATGTATTTCTGAAAACATATATTTTTAGATTGCTGTCCATGTAATGGTAAATCAGCCGCCTATGAGCCAAAACACAAGCAAACACTGTGTTTGAATGCAAACAGGAACAACAAAAACATATAAGCACTTAATGTGCCAAGTGCAATTTGAAGTGATTTCAATCAGCAGCTTCAATGCAAATACAAACAAAAGCTGCACCACTAAACAACAACACCAACTGAATACAGACAATATAAAAGGTGTGTCACATACAACTAATGTGACAATTGTGGTCAAGCTTTGGATTTTACAATTGCATCTATATCTGGGCTGATGGTGGACAGAGCTCTTCTCAAATCATGTTCAACATCCAGTCTCTTTCTTTGCTTTGACTTGACCTGTGCCAATGAAAGAGAGAGAGAGAGAGAGAGAGACAGAGAAGCGTCTATCTTCTCTCTGCTCCTCTCCGCGCCCCCATAGAGAGGAACGGTTGCTGTTTGCCGCACATAGACAGTCTTTAGTTGCGCAGAAGAACTTCGGCGGCCGGCCACAGGCTGTGTGTCCCTATGGCCACTCCGCCCTTGATTGAGCCGCGTCAGAACACAGCGCAAAACCACCGCGGTCATAAAAAAAAGCGAGTGTTTTAAGTGGCCAACTACGGCGTGAGAAGCTTGATGCACCGCTTATGGGTCGCGACCCACCAGTTGGGAAACAATTGACTAAAGCAAAGGTTTCATACGTATGATTTGCGAAGCAAATATAAAACAAAACTTGACGTGCAAGTAGCAAAGACTTGGTGCTGTTGCTGTACAGCTATATAGGTCAGTGTACAGCTCCCTCTGCTGCAAATCTCACGTCAGGATCAGGACCGCTCCGACACAAATCTACATTTACCAAGCTCGCTGTTCATATTTGGTGGTGTCAATAAATGTCTGTTCACACCCACTGGGCGTCTCTTAAAAGGCCTCCGGACATCTCCCACTTTTGCAAGCCTGTTTGAGGTTCAGTTGTGGGCGGAGTTAGTCTCTGAACGCATGTTTAGCCTCACTTTAATAATGATTATGATTATATAATGTAATATATGAAATGGCAGTGGCACAATCCTTTTCAAACCAGACAACAAAAATAAATCCGAGCCATGGAGGGACACATGGGGATCAAACCCAACACAAAGATTACTTTGAGACACCATTATTGAGTCATTACAATTTCCCACATCATCCCATCACTACTTTTGACTAGTCAACATGTGATAGCGCTGTGTGTTGATCTACTTGTTTTTTTTGTGCATTGTAAGCAAAACCTGTCTATTGCAATAATTCTGCGTAATTATTGCAAAATGACCAAACTTCAAATGTGGATTGATGAATGAATGATTTTATTACAATACATCATAACTCACAATTGTTATGTTTTCAATAAAACATAAAAAATAAAGACGTAGGTGTTTCGTTAGCTTAGTTTTTAATTACATGTGCAGCCATTGTTCACATATCAACATGTGTATGCGGACTAGCTTTCTCAAACTATATGTAGGAGTGATGTAAAGGTGCCCCCTTGTGGCGTGGCTGAATAATTACACATATCACTATATCAGCACATCCCCCTTTCTTTAGCTGAACTTTTAAGCTTAGAATAAACAGTACTAGGTAATCACTGATTGTACACTAGCATCAGACATCAACATTACAACATATGTCTCTGATATGAACATGTGCAAACATTTTAAATAGGTGTAGTGCATTTAGCATAACTCAGTAACTTTTCTAGTACAGATCACTATTTAAAGATTCAGTCTGTCAGGTGGTTTGACACTGCATCCTGATCTTCTGAGCACAGGTGATTGGTCATGTTGGTCAACACTGTCCTTAACAGGTGAGTTTGGTTCAGATGGCAGTACATTGGTATTCTCACACTGTCCCTGTGGTTTCATATTCTCTTGTGTTTTCAGTAGACTTCATCTAGAGTCCATCTTCAGTTTGCACATTGTAGGATCGTGGGTTCACTTCTTCCAGTACAGTTGCTTTTCTTGTCCAGACATTTGCATCTTCCACTCTCACTGTGTCTTTTGGAATGAGTGGTTTTAAGCTTTTTGAGGATTTGTCATAGTTTTTCTTTTGTCTCTTTTGCAACAGTTTCATTTTGTCTTTCATCTGTTTGCTTTTCTTTGCGGATGTGTAAGGAAGAGTGGTCCGCAGTTTCCTTCCCATTAGTATTTCTGCAGGAGATTTGCCATGTTCTAAAGGTGAAGCTCTATAACTCAGCAGTGCTAGATAAGGATCTGCCTGGCTGTCTTGGGCTTTTTTAAGTTACTGTTTGACTATGTGTACACCCTTCTCTGCTTTCCCATTTGACTGAGGGTATAATGGGCTAGAGGTCACATGTCTGAAGTCATATTTTTGTGCAAATAGTTGGAATTCTCTACAACTATAGCAAGGTCCATTGTCACTGTACACAACTTGAGGTATTCCGTGTCTCGCAAAGATTGATTTCATGTGTGTTATGACACAAGTGGCAGACATACTTGACAATAGTGCCATCTCTGGATAGTTTGACAGATAGTCTATTACTAACAAATAGTTTTTACCATTCAAGGTTCGTTTGGAATGTCTGTTATTGTCAGAGGCTCTTTCTGTTGTTTTGCTTGGTGCTTTATGCATGTATCACAAGTTGACACCATTTTCTCAATGTCAGTATTTATTCCTGGCCAGTAAACTGCTGTTCAAGCTCTTCGTTTGCCTTTCTCTATGCCTAGATGCCCTTCATGCAGTCTTTTGAGCATTTCATGTCTCAGTGAGTGTGGTATAACTACCCTGTCTTTTCTGAGTAAGAGTCCATTAACCACACTTAGCTCAGCTCTTATGTTGTAATAAGGTTGGCATTCACCTTTTGGCACTTTCTGTTTAACAGCATTATTACTTTTTGCAAGTGACTGTCTTTCTGAGTCTCAGCTGCGATTTGTTTGGATTTCTGATCTGACATGGGAAGCGTCTTATCTACCAGGTTTACATGTACATCTACATCAGCTTCTGTGGAGCTTTGCTCTTTGCTTTGTGTTGTGGCCCTAGAGAGAGCATCTGCTAACACGATAAGTTTACCTGGAGTGTAGATCAGATTGAAGTCATAGCGTTGAAGTTTCATCATGAGCCGTTAGATGCGTGGAGACATTTCACTGAGATTTTTCTTTATTATGGCGATCAACGGCTTGTGGTTTGTCTCTGCCACAAATGTTGGTAAGCCATAGACATAGCTGTGGAACTTTTCAAAACCATACACCAGTCTTAAAGTCTCTTTTTCAATTTGGGCATAACGACATTCTGATGCCGTCATTGTTCTTGAGGCGTAGGCCACTGGTCTCCAGTTGTCTCCATAAGCTTGTAATAACACGGCTCCGATTCCATCCTTTGATGAATCTGTGGATATCTTTGTCTTTCGCCTTGGATCAAAATAAGCCAACACTGGCTCTGTAGTCAAAGTCTTTTTCAGTTGTGACCATTCTTTTTCCAGATTGTTGCTCCATTTGAACTCACATCCCTCATGTAGAAGCTGTCTCAGGTGCACAGTTTTTGATGACAAGTTTGGAATAAATTTTCCAAAAAAATTTATCATTCCAAGTACTCTCAGGACTCCTTTTTGTCCTCTAGACGTGGCATCTCCAGTATTGCCCGTATTTTGTCTTTGTCTGGCTCAAGACCGGCTGCTGTCAGCTTGTCTCCAAGAAAAGTGATCTCAGTCACTCCAAACTGACACTTTGCTCTGTTCAATTTGAGTCCGAACTGTCTGACTCTTTGCAGTACTTTGGCTAGTCTCTCATTGTGCTGCTCAATTGTGGATCCCCATAGTATGATGTCATCCACATACACACGCACTCCTTCAATGCCTTCGATCATGTGCTCCATTGTCCTGTGGAAAATCTCGGGAGCTGAAGATATTCCGAACGGCATTCTCAAGAAGCAGTATCGTCCGAATGGTGTGTTAAACGGTGGCTGAGCGGTTAGCGCTCTCGCCTCACAGCAAGAAGGTCGCGGGTTCGATTCCCGCACGGCCCAGACCTTTCTGTGTGGAGTTTGCATGTTTCTCCCCGTGTCTGGGTGGGTTTTCTCCGGGCACTCCGGTTTCCCCCACCAACCAATAACATGCAGGTTAGGGTAATAACCTCCAGCTACGGTAGTCCTGACCAAGCCTAGCAAAAACATCTGGAGATGGGTCCCCGAGCGCTGCACTGCGGCGATCACTGCTCCTGAGGAGATGCTACAGAGGCATTGAAGGATGGGTCAAATGCGGAGGACAAATTTCCCTACAGGGACAATAAAGTATACCTTAACCTTAACCTAAACGTGCAGTACTTTGTGCTGTCCTCATGAAGCTTTAGTTGCCAAAATCCTTGTGATGCAACCAGTTTAGTGAAAAACTTTGCATCAGCCATTTCACTTGTTATTTCATCTCTTGTTGGTATCTGATAGTGCTCTCTTTTTATGTTTGCATTTAAGTCCTTTGGATCCATGCACACTCTAAGAGCACCAGTTGGTTTGTTGATGCACACCATGGAATTAACCCATTCTGTGGGTTCTTCCACTTTCTTTATCACTTTCAGTGACTCCATTCGATCAAGTTCCTCTTTGAGCTTGTCCTTGAGTGCAGCTGGAACACGTCGAGGAGCATGAACTACAGGCTGAGCTCCTTCTTTCAGCTGTATCTTGTAGGTAAAAGGCAAAACACCAAATCCCTTGAATATATCTGGGTACTGGTTTACAATAGTTTTTACACTGCTAGGCTCAGAACTGTTAATGCTGTACAATCTTTTAACAAGGCCTAGTTTCTCACACGCTTGGTCGCCTAGTAAAGACTCGTGTCCTTCTGGTACTAAAATAAACATCAGTGTGTAGTATTTTCTTTTAACTTGTACTTTGAGTCTGCATTTACCTTTTGTCTTGATTGGCTGTCCATTGTAGGCTTGGAGTGAGTTGTTATTTTGGTAAATATTTGGTTTTACCTTCATTGCTTTCACAACCACCTCGTTTATAAGATTTGCCTTAGCTCCTGTGTCCAGTTTAAAAGTGACCAGGTCTCCATTCACTGGCAAAGTTTCTGTCCATTTATCCTGCTCCACTACATTTACAGTCAACTGTTCTATGGGTGGCTCTTGTTCTGTTACCATGCCCACAAAAAATGTATCACTTAGAGCAGTTTCATCCACTGTATGTACTCTTTCTTTATGAGTTTGCTTTCCTTTTGTAAAGCATTGTTTAGCAAATTATTTTGTCCTTTGCACTTGTTGCATAGTTTTCCATAGGCTGGACATTGTTGTCTTGCATGTTTTGTGCCACATCTTTTGCAGTTGAATGTCTCTGTTTCTTTTGATCCTTTATTGTAAGTCATTTTGTTTTTATTTCCTTGACGTGAGACTGCTGCCACCACTGTCCCATCCTTATCGTGTCTCCGGCTGCTCCACTGAAGGTTTTCGCATGTTGGAGAGCAAGTTCACTGGCATGGCAGATTTTCACTGCAATGTCCAATCTTAACTCAGTCTCTCTTAACAGTCTTTCTCTTATTTTCTTATCCTTTATTCCAAAAACAATTTGATCTCTGATCATCGATTCTTGAAGCTGTCCAAAGTTGCATGTTTTAGCTTTTAGCTTTAAATCAGTCAAAAATGTGTCGAAAACTCTCACCAGGTTGCTGCATGTGTGAGGGAAAGACGTACCTTTCAAACGTTTCATTCTTTTTTGGTGAGCAGTGCTCATCAAACTTTGCAACTACCACGTCAAACTTGTCTTTTTCGTCGTCTGCAAAAATAAACGTGTTGTAGACTTCCACTGCTTGTGGCCCTGCTACAGTAAGAAGCAGTGCTATCTTCCGTGCATCTGACTTGCTATCCAGCCCGATAGCTTGCATGTACAGCACAAATCGCTGTTTAAAAGTTCGCCACTCACAGTCCACATTTCTAGTCCAATTGACGGCATCTGGCGCTTTCAAACTTTCCATGATGTTCGTCTTTGTAGGCCAACTCCTGGTACCATGTTATGTTTTCAATAAAACATAAAAAATAAAGACGTGGGTGTTTCATTAGCTCTGTTTTTAATTACATGTGCAGCCATTGTTCACATATCAACATGTGTCTGCGGACTAGCTTTCTCGAACTATATGTAGGAGTGATGTAAAGGTGTGGCGTGGCTGAATAATTACACATATCACTATATCAGCACAACAATGTCATCACTGAGTGAATATGGTACAAAAACAAGTGCACTGTACTAATTATTTGGAGTGTATTATAACAAACTACAGATATGTTTTACAATAAATGGGTGGGCAAAATAGTGCATTGTTATAAATATTCCAGATGGAGGCAGTGTTCCCCATTAAGAACATTAACATAAAAAAATATTTCACCAGTAGAAAATCAGGGGATTTTTGCAGATGACAACACCCAATAAAATTTAGCATAACACAAAACTTAATTGAAACATTCATAATTTTACCTGCCTTCAACCTCATCTCAAATAACACTGACCTGCAGAATGTTGTGATATCATGTGAACACAACCTATTGAGGTCCTCATGTTCATCCTAAATTATCAGTACCAAGGTATCAACACAGACACTTCAAAGAACATTATAATACAAGCAGTACATGTTTAAAGAAAACTTTCAAAATGTGCATTCCCTAAATGTATTACTCCAGAGGGACAATGGATTCTGAGAGGTTGGACAGTGCACAGCAGATTACAGCGATTTTATCAACCAATGCAAGCGAATCTGTTGATTTGACAGCCATGTGCTCAATAGGCATTGCTCGACTTTGCAAAATTATTTTATTATTTCCTCCTAACCAAGCCTATTACCCTCTCTACATGAATGTGAACACTGCAAGTTTCCTTGTTTGTTCAACCTCATAAGCCGAGAACTGCTTTTTGCCCTTTGTGAATGAGGGAGTCTTTAAAGAATCACAGTAAAATCCTACGCTGTCTTCGATGGTGAAGCCCCGATCTGCAAGCACAATGTCGCCAGGTAATAGTTTGTTCAAGATGCCACATTCCTATGTGATTTGTTTGTCACTGGTCCTCCCACCCCAAGCGTTTGAAATGTAGGTGACATAACCTTGTGGAGCAATGCCAATAAGGAATTTTATTGTATTATTGTGCTTATAATTTGACCAGGTTTGCGCTCTTGCCAACAAATTTGTAGGTTTTTCAATAAAAACTTCAAAACAGTCCAATATAACTTTAAGCCCAAAGGCTTTTCTGAATGACATGGGCATGGTTGACTTTATAACTTCTCTCTCAGGCCAATCTATCAAAAAGTCTTTCATGAAGAACATTAATCATTTTGAGACAAATACGAGAAACAGTAGCTGATGAAACTTTAAATCGATAAGCAAGATCTTGAATTTGGAGATTTAATCTTAAACGCATAAGGACCATAATAAACTGCTCAAATTTCGAAAGTGCTGATAAAGTTGACACCGTTATGTATAGTTCACAAAGTTGAAAAATGTGCATTAAAACAAAGAAACTGGGCAATCTGTGTAAAACTTTGTTTTCTCATCATTCCCATTTAAGGGAATGATTAACAATTACCAGGAAAATCTAAGATGCTTTCCATTTTAATTTAATTAAACTACAGTTTAGTTATAAAATTTGGCATAATAGAACGAATCATGTGAATTTATGAAGAACAAACAAAAAAGAGTAATAAATGATAAAGACTTTATTACCTTTGAAAGGCTCTTCCTCGGGGAGCGGAGAGCCTTCATAACTATCATCAGAGACTGGTTCAGTGACACTGCAGGGTTGGTGGTGCCACCCTCTAGCCTGGGCCCTTTCCTCTCGCTGGACTGATGCCTCGGTTGGAAGTCTGAAGGTAATTTTCAGATACCCCAGGTTTACGCAAGAAGTCCAGTCTGGTGAGGTTACATCAGATGCAGTACTACAGCCTAAGGGGGATACAATTATGTACAAGAGGCCAAATACAGCATTATCAGGGTGTCTTTCTTAAAAAAAAAGCCAAACACAAATCTTAATTAATTGTATTTTATTTAATCCTAAATGTTATCATTCTTACCTGTTAAAAAGTGGCCGCTGCTAACTCTGGCGTTTACACTTTCAGCGCCTCCTGACTTCATGCGAAGGTTTTCCAACCACTGCTTTCTTCTCTTTTGTGTGATTTTCTGAAGATGTTTTCCTCTATGTGTCACCACTTTGGGTACACAATAAAAACGTTTGTTTTTCTCACGATTAGACCGGTTAACAAAACCGTAGACCGAACAGAATTTCGGCATGTTGAAGGGAGGTAAAGTGATTGAGAGCGGCTAGCCCTTTGCAGATGACACGCTAATTAATCCCTTTTTAAAAAATCACAAAACATTTCTAAACTTACAAATGACTTTAATGAGGCTCTTACCTCTCCTAAATGTGGTCGATGGGTTTGCACCAGCCTACACTCTCTGAAGTGTTGTTAACTTTCGTTTGTTTCAGGCTATGCTAACGTTTATGGAAAAATACATGGGACTCCGCGGCTGCGTTAACTTCCTGCCCCCTATTGCATTTCGCGCTGTTTCCGTGACGTCATCTGAAACCCAGCAATAGTCGGTATCGGCAATGGCAGCAGCATTCAGACTATAAAAACTGAGTTGGTGAGTGTTTTCGCCACAAAATTTACACCTGAGCAAGACAGACACTTTGGAAAGCTATTTGCTAAATAAGCTTGGTCGGAAAGTAACTGCTTGAAAATAGACACCTAGAATCACTACAGTTCATTTAAAATCATTGCGGATGCGATGATGAGAAGGAAATATATGACCCAGGCTAACCTGTATTTAATTAAATTTCTTATGTTCTAAATAACTCTACTAACTAAACTCGCTTTTTACAGAAACACCCGACCTTGCATTTTGCGCTAATTTTGTTGGCATTTAGCATTGCGTATATTGCAATTAAATACTTGTCCTTTCCCTTCCAGATTGCTGGTTATGTCGGATGAAGACATGGCTAAATATGTTTCATCATACGGGGACAGAGTTGCTGAGCTTTCCTACTGTAGACAAGCAAACAACAACAACACAAGCAAGGAGTCTCTTTTGGAAAAATTGAGAAATAAAATTGGATCATCAAAGAAAAAAAAAGAAAAATGACAAATCCCAAGCAAGTGGAAGTAGTGCGGACAGTTGTCGGCTGATGGCTGGAGTTGGGAACACAGCAGCAGTTAAGTAAACAAGAAGGGTTGAAATTGGATGGCTCCATTTTATAGAAAAGGAATACCACCAAGTTAGGGCCAAAAGTGGTGGAGGAACCAGGCATGCAGTTGTAGACAAATCAACAACTGTTGAACAGGTTCTACTTCCTCAAAGGGCAAGAAGACTTTTATTTGAAATTTGTGATTTCAAAAAAAAAAAAAAAAAAAAAACTGAAGAGACGAAGATAAAATTGCTTCGCTTATGTTTGCACAAAAGAAAAGGCATCTGATCAGGTTTATTCAAGTACTACAACCCCAGTGATGGCATCTTCACTAATACAGCTGCTCAATGATTCTTCAGACACTGACCAGGTTTGCTTTAGAATTTAAATTGGATGGTTATGATACAATTGTTAAAAGTTATAGATTGGAATTGTTCTTAGGCGGTTCTTGGTCTGGAGCAATTCCCTTCTAATCAAATGTATTAAATGATTGGCAGTAGTTAGAGGCTTTTTAAAGTACAGGCTGAGAGCCATGTCCCAGCATAGTTATAGTAGCCGTGGTATTAATTTATTTACACTGTTAAATGCATATGTTTTTGTAGTCATAATATTTGCAGGACGAGGAGTTCCAGGTTAAAAGAAAAAAGAAGCCTTTCCCCAGAAAAAGACAAGATTTTCCAGATATAGAAGAAGACTTCATTGAAGGCAGTGATTATGGTGATATAAACTTGTTGTCTGCTTTTTGTAGAAAAATAGATAATTTACTTATTTGTTTGTCTTTATTGCAGATGGAGAACAAACAGTAGAATGGGATCCCAATCTTTCTGAAACATTTGGAGATGATTCAGCTGTTATAGTAATCAACTACAGTGAAGAAGCTACACAGGTGAGCAAATGTGAATTAGGAAATTCTGGGTGCAAATATGTCTTTTTTGGTATATTAAATGTGTTAAAACATTTTAGAGTACTGATTTTATAGAGGCTCATATTCCAAATGGACAACATGAAGGAGAGGTTACTAGGGGCGTTCCTAGGATTTTGTGTTTGAGGGGGCTAAGCCCCTGAGCATTAGAAGACAAAAATGCGTTATTTTTTATTTAACAACATTATTATTATTAAATCATATTTAAAGCAATACTGAGAAGCAGTATCAGACACAGTGTACAACACATCTTAGTGTACAAGAAACAAGGACAGCAGTTCTGAAAATGACATACCTTCAGAGTTTGAAATAGGGGTGAAGAAAGGTGACTACAAGTGGGGGGTCCTCCCCCAGAAAAAATTTTAAAACAACAAACTACAATTTAAGTAATTTGGTGCACTTTGAGGGTGTCTCGGACAGTTATGAAAATGTTATTATGTCATTAGATACGGTATGTCTTAAAAGTCCACTGTGGAACTTTCTGGAGGTTAAAAGTCAGCAATACAATTCACTAGAATTAGAAAGTTAAAACTAGACTTTGAGACATTCTGAATGGGTCTAAATATTTTGTATGCCAAAATGTGAAAAAATACAGCTACACCAAACTCTATAACATGAGTGGGCCTCCTCCAGGACAAAAACAGTCATTTTTGTGGCCATACAATCTCACTCAAAGTAAAGACACTGATCTTTACTATTTACTGTATTTTGGACAAAAGATGCTTTTGTTCAAATCTATCAAACTAAAAAGTTACAGTGCACCTTTAAAACTTGATAACACATTTTTTAACCTGGCTTTTAATTGTTTATATGCTTATTTAATCTTCTTTTTTATCTTTGCATTTAGATTTTTTTATGTATTTTATTTTTAATTTATTTTTTTTTTTTTTTGCCTAAGCTAACTAAATAAAGGCTCCTCTAAAGTTTGACATAACAATAAAATATAAAAACATTATTTTGCAGAATGCATGCTCATTACAATTTAGGGCTGACCAAGGCCCCTCCAGGCCCCCCTTTAGAGGCGCCCCTGCACCAGAAATGCCCAGGAAGACAAATTCAGAACCTGGACCACACAGCACGAACATGCATAAAAGACAATGTAGGAGACATGGCCTTAAACACGAGTCAAACAATAAACCCAACTCCTATAAGAAAACTTTTCAGCTCTTGACAGCAAAGCAGTGGGGTGTAAGTAGACTTGGTAAAGTAGACTTATAAAGTATATATACTTTTTTAATTTTTGGCCAAATTTGTAGGAAAAACAACCTACAAAAGAGTCAAGGTTGAATTCCTTGCCTATAATTTGCTGTTCACGAGCTGCTCCCTCAGCTCCTCTCACCTCTCTAAGCCCCTCCTCCTCCTCCTCCTCCGGCCACTGCTCCCGTCTTGTCTCTTTCTGAACTCAGTGCTACCAGGTTTTAACACAGATCTACATCCCAGACTAAAGTGATGTCTCATTTATAAGTCGGATTTTTGCGCGATAAAATCACACGCGGATATTTGAATGTTCATAGCACCGCACTGTCGGACTTCCTCGAGCTGCAAGCGGCAGCGTAGGCGCGCGCCCTCAGCATAGTGACGATCACATCCCTGTCATGTGTCATGTGTCGCTTTTAGCTTTGTGTTTTTGCTCATCTAAGTCCATAAAAGTCGCTCTTTTGGATCTCCCGCTCTGCAGAGAATGGGCAGAGCCGATTTCTCAAACGGAGAGGGGTGAGTTTTCCCTGTGAGAGGAGACTGTGTGCGCGGTGCAGTAGAGGCACGTAGGACTGACAGGCCATGCAGCGGAGGAAAGGACGAGGTTCATAAGCTGCGTTTAGAAGTGTCTAGGTACGCAAATAAGCTACAGAAACACACGATTTGACTTGGAACTAAGTGAAATATGTAAAGATAAAGAGCAAATATTCAGGAAAATAATTGAACATATTTTTAGTGGGGCTTAAGAAGAGTTTAGGTGGGCCCACCTTTAAGAGGTCTAATGACGTCCCTGGAGGTTACCAGTGCCATGCGTTTCAGATGGTGGACAGGTATACAGTGTAATAATATTTCTCATGCCATAATGTACTTCATGTATTGTGATTTATTGCATCACCTTACCTGGTGCTCTTAGTCCAAGGTTATTGTGAATTGTTGACTGATAAAGTAGGGGCTGGTTTGGCACTTTTCTTTTTTGCTGTAAAGATGCATTGGTGAATTAATATTGCAGGTGACAGTGGGGAGTGACCTGTCTCGCCAGTCTCCAGTCCAAGCTCAAGTACAAGAGCACTCCACCTCAGAGGAAAATCTGCCAGCGACTCAGGTACATTTAAAGAGACCGTGTATAAACCGTGTATTTTTGACAGAATAGCCGGTTTTAGAGAGGGGGAATCCCGGGACATCCAGTCCTTCTCTGGTGCACTCTGCTCGGACTGTTCTTTGGGGTTATACACCCCCTGAGTTCCAGAAGAACCAGACAGTTTCAGGCTTGATTTTACCTTGTCTAATAAAATGCTTTGCTTGTTTTAGAGGCATGGATTGTGACTCAGATGACCTGTCTGGGTGTACCTCATCGGGCAGCCCTGCTTTTGTTCCTGAATTCAGCGACAGCGACAGCGATGGGGACAGTGGAGATTCATTTAATTCATTCATGTCAACAGAAAGCAACCTGCCAGGAAATTCAAAAAATAGACCCAGGACACACTCAAAAAGCCCAATCCAACGTACCAATGACACCCCTTCAGAACAGCAACAAGTACAGAAAGTAGCTCATCACCTCCTTGGACAGTCCGACGCCAACGTTCACTGTCAGTGCAGGCAGTAAGTACAAAAGCAGATGGGTCTCGCCAGTACAATAAGAGACAATATTGCTTGTTCTGTAATAAAGGATTACTGAAAATAACTCGACATTTGGAGCATGTTCATAAAAATGAACTCGAGGTTGCACAAGCCATGTCTTATAATAAGGGATCAAAAGAAAGAAAACTCCATCTTGAACATCTTCGAAACAGGGGAAACTTTGCTCATAATGTGAGGTGTTAAACGGAGGTGCAGGTGAACTTGTTCCCCAAAGGAAACCATCAGTAAACACAAGCCCAGGATTACATGCACTGTGTTCACTGCGAAGGCCTATTTAGAAAGAAGATTCTTTTTAAACATGTCTCAAAATGCAAGTTTAAGCCTAGCGGTGAGCCAAATCGAGGAAGAACGCGTGTTCAGGCGCTCTGTGCATTTGCTGTACCACCACCTCCGGGTGTCAAAAAAGACTTCTGGAAGCTGCTAAGCAACATGATAAATGATAAAGTTTCTTCCATAGTGAAAAAAGATCCATGTATTCTAGAATTTGGTGAAAATATTTTAGTCGTTTTGGCCATGATCCTGGGAAACATGAGTATATTCGTCAAAACTGAGAGAGTTGGGAAGGCTTCTGTTATGCTCAAGTAAAAACCCGGAGCTAAAGACCATTGAGGACCATGTTTTGCCTTCAAATTTCATGCATGTTGTAGAATCTGGTGAACTGGTTATGACAGGCAAAACAATACATATAAACGCCCAAGTCTGGCTCTCAAATTAGGGCATAGTCTGTCAAAGATTTCAATGTTGGTTGAAAGTCATTCAAACCATCCCAGAACAACAGTGTTGCAGCTAAAAAATGGCCCGTACAGTTCGCGACAAATACCTATGAAGCAAGATGGCATGAAATGATATCTGGCAGCATGGAAATTGTTAGTTAGATTCACTGCAAGAGTACACTGTCAGACAGAAGCAGCAATGGATGTAATGAATGACTCCAACTTTTACCTTCCACTTGCAGTTAAGCAACGAAGATGTCCAGGTGCTTACATTCATTTCTGGATGCAGAGACATGCGATGTATGTAAGGCGTATGTGCTTGGCTACCTGTATTGCAATAAATGTATGTTTCGTTCTGTTTTTGTTTTTCTTCTCACTGTATATACCCAGTGACTGTGGCTGGATTAGCAAAAGTCACCCTGACTCAGATAATTCTCTTCAACAGACGGCGTTCCGGCGAAGTATCAAAAATGCCTCTGTCAGCATACATGTCTCCGCATAGCCAGGATGCGCTGGAAGACCTGGGTGATGCACTCTCTGATTTAGAAAAGAAACTGTGTCAACACTTCAGAAGACTGGAGATAGCGGGGAAGAGAGGAAGGAAGGTGCCGGTTCTTTTGACACCAGCCATGCAGGAAGCATTGGATCTTCTTGTCAGCAAGCGAGAGATGTGTGGGGTTGTACCGGGAAACAAATACCTTTTTGCCAGACCACAAGCATGTTCATACTTTCGTGGGTCTGACTGTCTCCGGCATTTTGCCAAGATGTGTGGGGCAAAAAACCCAGAAAGCCTCACCTCCACAAAACTGCGCAAACAAACTGCAACTCTGTCTCAAGTTCTTAACCTGAGCAACACAGAGTTGGATCAACTGGCCAATTTCCTGGGGCATGATGTAAGAGTCCACCGACAGTTCTACAGACTTCCAGAAGGCACCCTTCAACTGGCTAAAGTGAGCAATATCCTCATGGCTTTGGAGCAGGGACGTATGGCTGAATTCAAGGGAAAAGGCCTGGATGACATCACTATTGACCCAGAAGGTAAAGATTTTTTTTGTCTATCCACACTTGAGCTCAGAGCAGACAGGCCAGGTTCCATGTTAAAAAAGCCCCAAATAGTACCTTGTAAGTCGGATCCAAAGTGACACATTGTGCCGTTAAAGACCCAGAGTTTAGCTCCAGCAGACAGGCCAGGAACCACTCTTTTAAACCCCAATATAGTGGGTCTATGCTGGGCAGCAAACTGGCCACTATCAGCCTCTGAGTCTCTGCCCAGGCCTGGTGCTCCTCTCTGGGCCAAGTGCTCTCACACTCTGCTGGAGGCTCTTCTCCACCTCCATGAGAGCCTTACACTCTGCCCAGGAAAGGTGCTCCTATCTGGGCAGGTGAAGACATACATAAAGTTTGTACATTTCGGCTTGACTAAGCTGTTTCTTTACTTTTGACAGATCATGCCCTCCAGGACAGTGAGGACGAGGACGAGAACCAGAACATAGAAGAGGATCTGGATACTGAAATGCCAGACGAAACAAATGAAACAACCCAGCCTGTTACAATTGAAACATCCAACCATCCTTCACTGCAAGCGGTCCAAAGACCGTCACGCAAAAAGACCGTCACACACCCCCACTTCAGCTCGCCGGACAGTCGTAAAGAGAACGTCGAACCAAAGAGAGGTCAAAGCCGTGGAAAAGCACTTGATGCACTTCATAAACTCGTGCCGAGTTCCGGGCAAAGCAGACTGTGACAAGTGCCTGCGGCTTGAGAAAGTCGCGCTCAAACGGAGGGATTGGTTAGCAGTGAAATATTATGTAAAGAATCGAATCACAGCTCTTAAAAGAACAGTTTAATGATTATAATTTAATTTATGTTAATAAAGATTTAGTTTTATTTATTTTTGTGTGTCATTATTTCCTAAAAATCATTCCAATAACCAGTGTACATGGTTGGGTCTCATAACTATCTCTATCCCTGAAATGTCCCCATAACATTTTAATGGAAAAAAAGGTTTTTTGAAGACCAATTACTGCTAAGGAAATTTAGAGAACCATATCATATTTTTTGGGCTCCGGTAGAACCAGCAGAAAGGGACGTTCCATAAGGCATGTTCTAGTCATGCGTCCCTACAATATGTTAAAGACACGTGTGTGTGTATAGTGGTGTGTGTGTGTGTGAGGGGAGTGGGGGGCGAGGGGTGCTGTTGGATTTGATTATAAAATGCATTTATTTTTTTGAAATATCTATTTTATTATGTTTTTATAACTGTAATTTAATTGGTTTGCAGATAGTTATTGCAGGTGAATTATTATGTCACTAGGGGGCGCCACAGACCTGTAGTTTATTATGCCGCTATAGCAAATCAAATATTATTCATAATGATGCCGAAACAGTATAGTATGTTTGAGTGTGGCTTTACTCTTGTGTCAGCGCAAAGTAGAGCGCAGGATGAAGTTAAAACCGTATTGAAATTGATCAGAGACGCGCAAATCAACCAGGAAGTGATAAGAATCAACCTCCTGGTTGGTTTGTTCGTCTCGGTTCTGATTACAATTTACTCATCCCCTCCGTGCTGCGGACAGCACCACACCGACCTAGCTGTCTGCACGGGCCTTACACCAATGTGATCACGACCATAACCTGAAAACTCAAGGATGGCCAAACCACCAGCTCATGCACAATGTGCGCTCAAGTCTTGCGTCTGGAAGCTGCACTTGATATTCAATAGAAAAGATTATTGGCACTTTTAGTGAAAATGAATAGCACTGTGTTGTGCTAATGGTAATTGCACAGACAATACAACTCCTACACAAATGTATTTTGTTCTGATCTATGCGCGCAAAGCTGAGCTGGCGGTCTGGGCATAGCGTTACGCACAGCTGTGGTTTTACAAAAGCGCACGGGGTTCTGTCGCCCCTTCTTGTGAAATGATCGCTTTATTGTGGGACAATTGAATATGCGGTCATTTATCTTGACAGCTTCATTAACTTCTCTATTTAAATTATTGGTAAAGCATAATTAACATACCTGTATAAGGCCCAAAAGGCAAAATCGTAGCAGGTTTTTGTCCAGAAATCCTCCATCAAACGAGTTATTATCACGAAGATCCCCAAACAACACCAGCCAGAATTCCACGCACTGCCTGCGTAGAAAACCCCACTAGTACTCTATTCGTTGGTTGGCAGTGCTAGCTCCTTCCAAATAGCTGTCCAGAGTGCTTCCTTCTGGAACTGGGACCAGGAAACGTTGGAAATCTCCCAAGATTGCATCTCATGACTCTAGGGCACCCTCCAAGTCGCTGTACAGCTTCCACATAATTATTATTCCCCCAATAATCTTTGGATCGCTGCTAGTCATGTAGGCATTGAGCCGTATCATTTTTCTTGAAAATTCATCGATGCATCTATTGATGCAAATGCCAAATGGCTTTAGCTTGTCATAAGAATCAATATGCCAAATAAAGTTAGGACCTCTCGAAAAGTAGTTCCGTCTTCGCAATTTCCTGGCTTGTCTCTGGGACACACCATTGTAATCCAACTCCCTTAAAACAATACGGACGTCCTCTTTACGGACTCGTAGACCGCTTTCTCTGCACTTTGCATATATCCACCTGTAGCCATGGAGTTGCCCGGAGCCTCGTAGTTGGGTGGTAATGAAGTCGACGAGTACGGCCAGATCAGAGAAATCCTTCTGCCTTGAGTGTCCTCTGTTTCGCAAAATTCTTTTAAGATGTCTCTCACTCAGTGTAACGCCATGTCTACTAGCCATAATTGATGTTATGTCTTTATACTTTAAGCCTAGTTCGAAATAAAAGTCAATGCAGCCTCCCCATTTGTCCTCCATTGTTTACATTCTTTGACCCGGAAGTAGGATGTCTGTCATAAGTTCCGGTTCTCTCACAAAAACATTGCGTTCCCTCGCAAAAGTTTTGCGTTCCCTCACAAAAACGTTGCGTTCCCTCGCAAAAGTTTTGCGTTCCCTTGCAATACTTTTGCGTTCCCTCGCAAAAGTTTTGCGTTCCCTCGCAATACTTTTGCGTTCCCTCGAAATACTTTTGCGTTCCCTCACAAAAATTTTGCGTTCCCTCGCAATACTTTTGCGTTCCCTCGCAAAAACATTGCGTTCCCTCGCAAAGACATTGCGTTCTCTCGCAATACTTTTGCGTTCCCTCGCGAAAGTTTTGCGTTCCCTCGCAATACTTTTGCGTTCCCTCGCAAAAACATTGCGTTCCCTCGCAAAGACATTGCGTTCTCTCGCAAAACTTTTGCGTTCCCTCGCAAAAGTATTGCGTTCCCTCGCAAAACATTGAATAATATAAACGCGCGCGATGTCCTTTGCCGGGCGCCGTACCAACGTTGGGAGATGAAGCTAGTTTCAGCTCAGGATTTTAGGATAAACCTAGAGTTGTTAACCCCTTGACGTCAGGTGTCTCGAATTCGTCACGTACCGTTTAAACTCAAATTGCGGCCACCGTGTGAGGTGCACACATCAATTCTCGTGTTGGGCATGTTCCTTCAGCTCTTGCGAAGAAATTGTGACCGCTTTTATTTTGGTGACCTCTTCCTGCTAAATGCTGCATCCTGTTGACGTGAGAGGACGCTACTTCAGGAGCAACTTGTCCCTGGAGGCTTCTACTCAGCGTTGCTCCGGCGAAATAAAGGTGAGTTTCGACACCAAAAAAATATGTAGCTGCTAACGCTGTGCCTGTCTATGTGCTGTGTCAATATGAAGTCAATATGACAAATACTTTTGCCGTAATCAGAGATTTTCGGATTGTCCCGAGTTCGGGACACTGGGCCAAAAGGGACTTTGTTTTGAGCATTTTACGCTGTTTTTGGTCTTCTACAGATGTCTAGGGACTTTCCTTAGCAGTTGGTTGCTTATTTATCGTCAAATTGTTGTGTTACACGTGTTTTTAAGTCACTACTCTGTGCTTCGATTCTATCACAGACCTGCCGCCATTGTTAGCTGTGTTTGTGTTTGGTTTGCATGAGAATGGTGTGGTGGATGTGGCTAGCTAGCTAGCTAGCTTCAGACGTGGTGTGCACCTCCGCCTGCTTTCTGATCCATTCAGGCTCACGTTGTCTTTGCAACACGAACTTTAATAACTGTTGTAGGACGTGTCTGCTGCCTGGTTGTACTCGCTTTATGGATCTATGAAGAGCCAGGCTGCTGCTGCGGTTATCATGGTGAGTAAATTTGTGTTAGCCTGGGACAACACTGTTTAGCTTTTGTGATAAATTACGGATTTTTTCGGGCTCGGTTCTGATTCAGTCTGAACTCAGCCTTGTTTTAGATGTGTGATGTGTTGCTTTATTCATGACTTAATCATGCAAAACCACCCGTGTCGTTGTTTAACGTTACTTGATAAGCGCGTACATTGTCCTGTTTGTGCTTTCCGGTACACTCAGATTCGCGTTTTCTTTGCAACACAAACTTTATTGACCGTACTATAAATGTATATTGTGTGTTTTTGTGGCAAGTGTCTGCAGCCCTTTCATACTCATTGGTCTGTGCATCTACGTAGAGACAAGCTGTGGCTGTGCGTAAACGGAGTAACTAGTCACTGCGTAGTCCTCGTTTTGTGATCAATTCTGGCGGTTATGATTCAGTTTGGATTCAGTTGTGTTTTAAATGCGTGGTGGTGTTTTTGTTTATTGTGGATAAGCCAGTTAATGGTCCTGCGTTGCTTGGCCACGTTGTTCACTGGAAAAAATGCCCATCTTAAAACAAGTAAAAAAAAACTTAAAACAAGTCCAAATTTGCTTGAAATAAGTGAAAAAATCTGCCAATGGAACAAGCACATTTTGTCTTATTTAAGATTCTTAAAATAAGACTTTTTTGACTAAGTCCTTTTGTGCTTGAAATAAGCAAAAAAGGCTCATATCTAGCAAATAAGTACTAGTTTGCTAGGCTCAGAATAAGTGTGTTTTATCTCAAATCTAGTATTTTTGTCTTAAATCACAGCTCAATTCTGGTGTTTTTTAGCTTGTTTTAAGAACTTAATAAGCATTTTTGATCTTATTTTAGGACCACCTTTGGCCTTCTTTAAGATTAAAACAACTCAATTTAAGATGCAAAAAGCATTTTCTGTCTTATTTTAGGACCACCTTTGGCCTTCTTTAAGATTAAAACAACTCAATTTAAGATGCAATACGACATTCAATAGACATAAATACTTTATAAAAACCTTTATTTTGACATCAAATGGGTCAAAATAGCATATGGTCCAAGATAAACCTAAAATTAAACACAAATAAAAACAAAACAAAGCAGGACAAAGCAAGAATAAATCTAGTATTGACAATAACCAGACTTGAACTAAATCAGATCAGAACCAAACCAGGAATTAAACCAAAAAGTTAATAACAGTCAAAATTGGAAACATGTGATCATCTAAGTTTGGTGCTATAGTCTTTGTGGTAAATATTTATCACAAGTTTTACAGCAGTTAAGTTGCAAATTATCACGATATTGACAAATAAATGTTAAAAATGACATGAAGTACATTAAGTTCTAAAACTCTCTTGGAACGTGTCATCAAAAAGCTTGGTCTTAGACTTATTCTCAGACTTGGTTTCAAACCAAGTTTAGTCGAGCACATTTAAAACAATTATTCTTTACAATGCATTCCATTTCAACTTTTAAAAAAAATTACATAACACATTGATTACCTTACTGTTACTTACTGCTAACAGTGAATGCACAATTTTGACACTATACAATGCATAGTCTCTGATTAAAACAAACAAAAACACTGTATTAGGCTCGGTAAAACGACATCATCACACATCTATAGAATTTCAGTTGGTCAAATGTTAAACCAATGGAGATTTTTAAGTGCCAAATACCGAAAATAGCGTTAATTAAATCATATTCTGACATTACAGAGTGATAGATAAATGTACCAGTACTGACCCAGCAGTTTATTGGACTGTTCCACGGCTGTTTATTTTACTTTTTTTAATCGTTTTGTCTCATGTATTCCTATGGAAGTTCTGCTAAACTGATTAGAACATGGCGGATTTGCCATTATTTCCATGGTAACCACAGATGTTTCCCGAACCTAATTTCATACAGGGCTCAGTTTATCAGAAATTTGTGGTTTAATAAAAACGCAAATTTAAGCTAAACATGTTTAACATCCGATTTTCACTGACAAGTGAATGACCCTCTGTTTACTTAGCTTCACTAAATATGATTGAAAAAAAAAAATCTAACTTAACTGGGCAAAATTCTTTAAATTCTGAAAACTTTTTTACAATCACATATGGCTTTTTTTCTTATGACATGTTACAAAAGCTAAATGAGAGCATTATTGCCATTAATTACCACAGAGACACAAAGAAGTTCTATAACAATTAAAAACATATTTTAACAAATCACATTTGGTCCCAACAGCTATAATTTCAAACAAATGTTGCAGCTTAACAGACTACAGAAGTGTAAAATGTATGAGATACATAAACATCTACGTGCTGAGCAAGTTTTGTTTGTTTTCATCCAGTCCCAGAAATCCATTCTGAATGAACTCAAAAGTCTGTTTGCACATTTTAGGATACCTCATATTTGTCGCGTAGATCAGTCAAAAAAGCAGGGTGAACCCTCTAACTGGAGTCCAGGTAGGACCACTCCTCCTACCACAGTCCAGGCATCTGTTGTGTTGCGATGACAGACCTGTTCACCTCGATGTCTTTATTTTTCGCCACCTGCAAAACACAACCACAAAAATACAATTCACACACAATGCTATATATTTAATGTCAGCCCCAAACTGGATCCAAAGCATTTGCATTAAAGCTTGAAATGGATACTGAAGCATTTGCAGCAAAACATTCCCAAAAGCCAAAGATTTGGAACAGTTCAATAAGCCATTAGGTCACTACTACAAAAACATTTGTTCGAAGTGCCAGGAAACAATAAGTAACACCTTAAAATCTTTTCAAACATCTCTTGAAATTTTTAGACACAAAATACTGAACTTTGCATTAATCAAAAATATTTTCTGTATATATTCAGCTTCATATATTGTAAGTAGATGAGCTTCCAATATTATGAAACAAGACATTGCTGTGCTCATATATGCAACTTGTTAACATACCTTTCCTTTAGAGTTTCTTCAACAGGGTCTCCAAGAAAAGTCATCAGCAGTTTCAGCACACATTAGTCGTGTTCAAGATGGTCAAGGCGGTGCAGTTGGCTCGAGGCGTTAAGGGGGGTCGGGTCAGATGACAGCGCAAGAGATCAATCAGCGCTACGGACAGTGCTGTCGTCAGACCCAACCCCCCTTTACGCCTCGAGCCGACTGCACCGCCTTGACCATCTTGAACACGACTATTGCCTCTGTATCGATGTGTCAAGTGAAGTCTGGAAAAAACAGGATTACACATTGTTGTAGTTTATAATTTTTTTAAACTGTTAGGGTGTCAAGTTGTAGTTAACCTCAATCAATAATACTTTTTCATACTATTTTAAAGTGCGAGTGTTACATTACTTTATAAAGTTTAGTTCTATCCTGGTGTGAAGTCTGTTTACCTTAAACACATTAAACACAAGATATATTTGTTTGTTGACTGACAACATACCTTCTCTAGAAAAAGTGCTGTCATCTCTCCACAGCTTCTTTCATTCTTGGCTCACTGTTGCCAATTTCTTGCTCTTGTCCCAGTGTTTATATTTCCATATCAAAAGAAAACTACAAATGAAAAAAAGTGAGATTTCAACTTTATTGACAAAACTGGATTTGTCTTTGGTACAAAATGTGTACAACAGCTACTGTATGACAACATGGTCCAAAATGCAACCATTTTGTCACCTCCAAATAAAAAGAAAAAACTAAATGCTACCATTATCGTTTTCTGAACAATTTGAGGCTTGAAAACAGTTTTGACACAAAAGTGAAAAGCAGGGCATTATCTCTAAGCAGCCAATCACTTCTCATTCCAAAGATTTCAATAAACCCTGTATCCAAATTGGTGAAAATTTCCATCCTCCTTCATTTTCAATGACAATAAGAAGGAAGAGGTGAGAAGATTTTTTAACCAATTCAGATGCACTTAAAGAGTCTTAAAAGTCATTATGTTTTAATTTTATAATTTCTCTACATTGCTTTGCACTTATGTGTATACTTTCAAGTATACTTTTCATCTGGGATATCCCAAAAGCATACTGAACTTGGTGTATGCAAACTTCGGACCTTCTGAAAAGTGATGAAATTGTCACACATTTGGTTTCAACTGTACATGTAGTCAACAAAAGGTAATACATTTAAAACAACAATCATCTAATCTTCCACACATCAATGCGCACCAAGTCTAAAAAAACAGGCTAGTATACAAGTCTCAAATGTGTGTCTGTACTTGTGTGTGGGGGTGTGGGTAGGGGTCTTGCCTGCTTACTTGTTAGTTTGGTGATCTGTCCGGGGGATCGGGGAAAATCAGAACTTTTTACCTGTAAAGAAAACACATTATCACTACTAATGTAAATACTTTTAAAACTGTAACATCATACTCATAATGATCTTCTATTTAGATTAATCATGCTTTCAAAATATAGAAAATAAAACATTTCACATCTAAATATATTAAATTATTAAAAAAATAAGATCTATGCCATTTTACAATCATGATGAATTACCAGGTTAACCTATAATTATGGATTAAAATAAGGAATTATAGTAAACCTTTTTAACAATGGGTAGCCAATATATCTATCAAAGTGCATTCAACATACACATTTGCAGTAAACGAAATTGATCTGAATCAAAGTAAAAGCAGAGTTTACACTGTATTTTTCACAGTGTTCAGAAAAAAATGAGGTAAAGAGAATTGAAAAACAAATGCTAATTCAACAATGGGCACTCAATTAACACTTTTCAACCATCAGAAACTCATATGACGCAAAGTACCTTTGTGTTGCATCAATAAATTACTAAAACTAAACAACAACTAATCATTTTAGTCTGCAAAAATATTTTTTTTGTGATAAAATAATGGGCGAGAGTTGACGCTAGCTCGATGCTAAGGCTGATAGCACTCTAACAGGCTCACCATTATTTACAAAGATAATCTAAAACAAGTGCTGATTCATTCAGTTGACACTTTTCAACCATCAGAAACTCGTGTGGTGCACAGTACCTTCGTGTTGCATCAACAAACCATTAAAACTTAACAACAACTAATCATTTTTGTCTCCAAAAACATGTTTTTTGTGATAAAATAACTGGCGTGAGTTGACGCTAGCTCGATGCTAAGGACCGGTTAGCTCGCTAACAGAATGATAAGCAGAATAATCTATCTAAAACAAGAGCTAATTCACTCAGTTAACACTTTTCAGCCATCAGAAATTCATGTGGTGCATAGTAGCTTCGTGTTGCATCAATAAATTACTTACACTAAACAACAACTAATCATTTTTGTCTCCAAAAAGACGTTTTTTGTGATGAAATACTTGGCGGGAGTTGGCGCTAGCTCGATGCTAATGCTGATTAGCACGCTAACAGACTCACCATGTTTCACAAATATTCACACAGTTGACACTTTTCAACCACCAGAAACTCGTGTGGTGCACAGTGCCTTCGTGTTGCATCCAAAAACTACTAGAACTAAACAATAACTAATCATTTTTGTCTCCAAAAAGACGTTTTTTGTGATGAAATACTTGGCGGGAGTTGGCGCTAGCTCGATGCTAATGCTGATTAGCACGCTAACAGACTCACCATGTTTCACAAATATTCACACAGTTGACACTTTTCAACCACCAGAAACTCGTGTGGTGCACAGTGCCTTCGTGTTGCATCCAAAAACTACTAGAACTAAACAATAACTAATCATTTTTGTCTCCAAAAAGACGTTTTTTGTGATGAAATACTTGGCGGGAGTTGGCGCTAGCTCGTTGCTAATGCTGATTGGAATGCTAAGGAAAGTGTGCACAGACTCACCAATGCATGTTAACAAAAGCTAACATGTAATTCCAAAATAATGCAAATAATTTGTTGTTGATCTAGGCTTACCAGCATAAAATGAACACCACGTCAGCTTCTAAATATGAAAGACACAGACTGAGCTGCTATCGGCTGCAAGTGTTGCTCCGGTTGCTCCTGACTTTGGCATGGGAAAAGTCTCAACCAATGGGAAGCTAGCATTTAGCCAATATTTTTTTGCCAGCCAATTAAAGCATGGTTGCCGAGCCAAAGGAAAGACCTCAGCAACGGGAATGTCTCTGGGTCCTAAATTCATTTTAAATTTCGTATTACATTTCAAGTACTTTTAAAAATGTTAACTTTTGGTTTATCATACCATAAAAATAAAAAAGAAGAAAAAAATAACAACCACGTGGTTGCTATGCTTACCTTCTTTTACAGGTTCCTTAACAGCAGGCACAAAGATGGCAAAATTCTGTTGCCGGGCAAAAATGTCTTGCTTCATGACAGGAGTGCATGGAGCTAATCAGTGCGTTGTGTCGTCAAATGTTGTTATTTTTGTTGTAGTTTGAACATGTAGCAAACTTTTCAATCAGTGTGGTTAAAACCACAAATTTCATTTTTATTTTTTAATTTAATTTAATTTTATTTTATTTATTTGCTATTGTAAAAATGCATATACTATGTGCCCAGCTGGAGCCCACTTATTACCCATGTTTAGTTTTGCCCGCAGACTACCCATGTGGGGCCCATCACCAAATGCCCACCCTGAGCCCATGCCCATCTAAAACCCAGCCAGCCCAAGTAGGGCCCATGTGGGCCCCAACATTACGTGTTTGCTGGGTAATTGAGTTAAAATACAAAAGTTCAAATGAATAAGTTCAAAAGTGAAGCTGTGGACATATTTTACTTAAATTAAAAACAAAAGCGTTTAATTCTTTATATTGTGAATTTAATGAAGATATGCGAAAATCAATTGACTTCATTGTTTATGCTGTATATAGTTAAAATTGCTGAAAACGCTAAAAAGGCTAAAAGGTGATTTATGACTCTTGTGATTACAGGAAAATAATATTTTCTGAATGTTTTAAATTATTTTGTATGACCATACACAAAAATATTTTCTGAAATGTTGAACTTTATTTTGTGCGACCATACGTGAAAATGATATTTTATCAAATTTTGTATTTTTCCCCAAAATTGTATTTTTCTAAAACGTAGATATATTTTTGCAAAGATTTTGCTTGAAAGACACAAAAAGTATTTTTTTTTATTGCTTATTATTACATTATTGAAACTACCGTTCATGGTTTTAAAAATTGCACTAGACTACTTATGGATACAAAATCTTTTTATTTAAAACACTGCTCTTCATGTGTACAAATGTAAGGTACTCCAGTTGAACTGTTTTCCAGATTATAGATAATTATTTAAAAGTACACAAACAGACCGAAGGGCTCATGGCCTATATGTGTCAAAAACCCACCTGGAGTTCTCCTAGTGACTCTGAGAATTAAAATGTATCACCTCTTATAAACCCAAGGGAAGCATTCTGTTAATGTACCTAGAGAAGTACATTTCGAGATGTTTCAAGATTTTTTGTCTTAAAACAAGTCATTTTTGTCTTATTGAGTTTACGTAAGCAAAATTGCTCTTAAAATAAGTATAGTAAGACATTTTATGCTTGAAATAAGATAAATTATCTAGAATAAGATTGGTGTTTTTGCAGTGTTCACCTCTGTCCATCTGCGTCATGTTGTTTTTTTAGCAACACAAACTTTTATAACTGCTTGAAATGTGGTGTAACCACACCCACTCCATGCATTAGTGATTAAAAAGTAAAAAATATATTGCCAATGCTATATTATTACATTGAATAACTGTTGTGTAGGCTTAATGTTTATTTTCTGCATTCATTTCTGAGGCACCACCAGTGTGACAACTGCTGTGAGGAGGACATCACTGCTGCTGCTGTGGGTGGAATGCCTCACCAATGTTGTGGGTATGTCTCCATCTCCATATTTAGATATAAATCATCTGGTAAAGATACATTATGTAAGATTTATGGTGACAGGTGTACCACCTGCATGACTTTATCTCACTCTGTGTCTGCTACCACAGTGCGATGATCCTGACATTACTTGTACAATGAGGAGGACACGCTGCACCTGACAGTACAATGAGGAGGACATGCTGCACCTGACAGTACAATGAGGAGGACATGCTGCACCTGACAGTACAATGAGGAGGACATGCTGCACCTGACGTTACAGTGAGGAGGACAGTCTGCACCTGACGTTACAGTGAGGAGGACATGCTGCACCTGACATTACAATGAGGAGGACATGCTGCACCTGACATTACAATGAGGAGGACGATCTGGACCTGTTGTTACAGTGGAGGACACGCTGCACCTGACGTCACAGTGTGGACAGCGCTCTGCACCTGTCATATTAGTGAGGAAGGTGCTTTTCACCTGTCGTTATCATGAGGAAGACGTTAATTACAGTAGAACAAAGATATGACACTGAATACAGTCAAAAACTCCAAATCTGTCTGAGAAAGATGAGGTATGCTTTCTTGTTCAAACAATCAGACTGTGCAATCACTATTATAGAGATATTTTTGATGATGAATCTGTGAATTGTCAACAAAGTAACTTGAACCATCCTAAACTGTCTCCAAAATGGCAGTATTTTGTTTGCACTATGTTGCACATGTGTGTTTTTTGATTTACCCAGGCTTAGAGAGCAGTGGTGCAGTGTATGCTGTATACCAGTAGTTGTAATTGCAAGACAACGAGCCAACAGGTCACCAACAACATTGATTCGTTTTTCAAAATAATTGTATTGACAGATGAGCTTCTTTCCACATAACATTGTATCTCAAATAATACTATTTTGTTTGCTGACAAACAAATAGTACCAATATATGCTCTATTTAGCATATATATTATATACACAGCACTATGCAATTATATACCATGTTATATATGTATATATTTTTTTTCTTAGGGTATTTTATTTAATTTTAACTTTCACAATATGTTTCCATGAATAAATTTTCTCAATAAAGTGTCTTAGCCCAGGTAGTGGTAGAGTTGCCCTATTGTATTCACAATTTCAGGCATATTTTAGGTCTGTCCTGGAAACCTAATTTATGAAAATTGGACCATGACTATTGAAAAATCTTCGTTTGCATCAAATTGACACATAAATAAAATATATTGAGAATACAAGTTGGAAAAATTTGTTTTTCTGTGACTTAGTTGCAAATATGGGTAATTTGTGTTCCTCTTTTTTGATACGTACCCCAAAACCTTTTTATTTTTAGTGCTATTGAAAAAATTTCAACTGATCCTTGTTTTGGGGCCTAACTGAAGTAAAAATAACCATTCAAAAACATTTTTTTATTTTCAGAAAATAATTCGGGCGTCAAGGGGTTAAGCCACTTTCATGGAATACCCCCATAGACCCCTTGCATGTTAGTAAACATTGCTCTTATTTGCACTGTGAAAGTTTTTTTACTTTATTCAAATGCAATACCCAGAATGGGCTCATTGTGAATTCAGGACAGTCATTTTATGGATAAAAAATGTAATGATAAGGTACTGAGATCAGCACTGTCAAGAGAACTTTTTCCTGCATTTTTGAGAAGAGGCTGTAAAGTCAAATTTTCTTGAGTACATTTTGGAGATAATTCGGGATTTATTTTATTTTGAAGACTTCCGGTCTAGACAGGAATTACGTACTGCTAATGGAAATACTTTGACAAACAAGACGTAGGCCCTTTCCCAAACGGCTCCCTACTCACTTCCCTACACCCTAAACACTAAGTTTTGCGCGCTCCCGTGAGGCAAGTGCTGTCTGAAATGCACAAGGGGAGAGTGACGCTCCGTCCGAATTCATCAAATTGTCCCCATAGCTCCTAGCTCCTTAAGCCAAAACCGGATGCACGTGACCACACGCCATATTAAGTGCTGTCCGGATTGTCAGTTCAGTTAGGAAGGAGTTAGGAGAAGGAGCCTGTATGCTTCCTATCATAGCTCCTTTAGCATAGGAATCAATGGTATCAAACGCCTTCTGTAAGTCAATAAAAATTCCCACAATATGCTTTTTTTTTCAATACAATGAGTTATTTTTTCTACTAGATCAATTAACGAATATGAGGTTGATTCATTTCGCCTGAATCCATACTGTGAGTCAGCTAACAGTTTATGTTTTTCAATAAAATTTTGCAAGCTAGAATCATATAGTTTTCTAAGATCTTGGAAAACTGTGGTAAAAGGGAAACAGGGCGGTAGTTTGACAAACAGTGCTTGTCTCCTGATTTGAAGAGTGGGATGACTTTTGCTATTTTCATTTTTGCTGGAAATTGTCCATACTGAAATGATAAATTGCAAATATGTGTAAGTGGTTTTACAATTGCTTCTGCAGCATTTCTAACAATTCTCATACTTATATCATGTACATCCCTTGAAGTCTTATTTTTATATGTTCTAATAATATCTAAGACTTCCCTCTCGTCAACAGGAGCAAGAAACATTGAATTAAGATTTTTTTCAATCAGATTCTCGGGTGGATTATTACTTGATGGTATTTTTTCAGCAAGTTTGGGCCCAACATTAACAAAAAAACTATTAAATGCATTTACAATTTTCTTTTTATCCCTTAAGATATTCTTGTTTTCCACAAAATACTCAGGATAGCATAAACTATTTGAGCCACTTCCAATTATGCTGTTTAAAACTTTCCACATTCCTTGTATATTGTTTCTTGTATTTTCAAGTAATTTAGCATAATAATCCTTTTCACTTTTTCTCATGATACTAATTAATTTATTTTTATATTTCTTATATTTCAGTTCAGCCTCTGTTGATTGGTACTTAAGAAACAATTTATATAAATGATTTTTCGTCTTAGATGCGTTCAATAATCCTTTAGTTATCCAAGGAGTATTTGTGTCTTTTACATTTTTTAATTGGACAATGCTTATCATAAAGTTTACTAAAAATTTCTAAGAATGAATTTTAAGCTGTATCAACATCAGAATTTTCACAGTGTCCCAACTTTGATTGGCTAAATCACTTTTAAATTTTATTAGTGACTGTTCAGAAATGACCCTACTGTAAAAGAACTCATTTCTCTTAATAATATTTTTTAAATGTATATCATAAATTGTAAAAATAGGTAGGTGATCACTAATATCAGTTAATAAAATACCACTAATCGAGTTATTATTAAGAATGTTTGAAAATATATCAATGTGGCAGAATATGCTGTTATTCTTGTAGGTCTAGTAATTAATGGGAACAAGTTCATGCTAAGCATTGTGTCAACAAAATTCTTCTGTGATTTTGTGTTTTTTTTTTTTGCATGTAGTAAATCTATAGTGTAGTCACCACATATTATGACATCCTTTTTTTTATCATAGTGGAAAATATTCTTTCCATCCAGTCCTTGAATATAATTAAATCAGAACCTGGAACCCTGTAAATACAACTTACAATAATATTTTTTTCTTTTTGCATTTTAATTTCTACAGTTACACATTCAAACACTTCATCTGTAAAATGATATTCTATTATTTTTGATTGATTAGACAATATAATATGATTGTGGGTATTTGGTTTTGATAGTGGCAATGTATTTATCATAGCACCCCAAAGAAATTAGTCAGGAGTGCTAATGTCATTATTATCATCAAAATGCCTTTTATTAAGAGTCTATTATATCTTTATTTGATTAAAACTTTGATAAATGTGCGTCAGTAGGGGGCGTGTCTCTTCAGTCTGAGCGAGGAAAGTGAAGTTCGAAAGCCACAGCTCTGAGCGCTCTAATAGGTGTGTTCAAGATGTGAAAATCTCTGCCTGGATTGCAGACGAGAGCAGGCGGCTGAGGCAAAGAGGAGGAGATTCAACTTGGACACTTGTTGAGCCCGAGAGCAACGAGGCAGCCTCAGATCTCACAGACTCACGGAGGTCTCGCGTTTGAAGTGTTGCACTGAATAAAACTACCTACAACGTTGAAAACACATTTCTGTTTCCCTCACACATCATAGACTCACTCACTCATCACCAGAGCAATGAATAAAGAGCTCATGATAAAGATGATACACTTTAGATTTGCCTTTGTAAAAATGACTTTCAGCTCATCAGGATCATGTATTAATGTTGTTGTGTGTAATGTACAACAGTCTGGGTCTTTTCTGACTCGTGTTAAACACGTGTGATGATATAAAAG
Organism: Mugilogobius chulae; assembly: GCA_038363315.1. Classification (NCBI taxonomy): domain Eukaryota; kingdom Metazoa; phylum Chordata; class Actinopteri; order Gobiiformes; family Gobiidae; genus Mugilogobius; species Mugilogobius chulae. The sequence continues at coordinate 31,972,496 of CM076398.1, forward strand.
TCCACAAATACGATAAAGACAGAGAAGGAGGAACTGCAGCGCGTCACGTTGGATCAAAGCCAATCAGCGGTCAATCACTGCACTACATTTCCCATCATGCATCTTGATTTTGTAGTCATCGAGGCGGTGAAGCCGGGAGCAGTTGCTTTCTCCTCGCCTCGACGATTTGTCAAGTCGACTCGAGCCGGATTGATCTCTCGAGATTACCGGGGCCTACGTAGCCCTGACGTAGCCCCCGACCCCCCTTACCGGCTCGAGCCAACTGCATCGTCTTGACCATCTTGAACACACCTATTGAAGCAACCTCTGCTCAGCTGTGAAGGAGTCCTCAGTGAGGAGTTAGCAGAAGTGAGGAGGAAAAGGGAGGAGGAACAGCCTGGTTTCGGAAAGGGCCATAGAAGCTATGAGACACCCCACAATGCATTGCGCAGATCGCTCCAAAAATGAAGGAATATTTATGACAATAGGGCCGTTTCTCAACCCACGTACTTGTGCAGACTTGTGTGCTCGTGGACTTGTGAAACGTCACTCTCCACGTAACAAGTCCTGTTCCAATTCAAAGTTCGCTTCTCGGGTACTCCGCTGAAAATCCCCGGATGAGAACTTGATCCGCCCCTTTCACCGGGGATGCATCAGAGGAGACTTGTCCGTACTTGGCTCAGTATATTTCCCACAATGCACTTCATACCGCACGCACTGGAGGCTGTTCACCCGCTGCCCCTCCTCTGCGCGCACGAAGAGCAGCCTGGCACTTACGCACAGAACCGTCAGACTCACGCGCATGGAGCGGGTCAGAACCGGTCTGGCAGTTACGGCCCACTTCAGTGCAGTTAATTACGCATAATGTAGAAGTCGTCCTCAACACTACAGAATTATGCTTCTTGATAATAAAGTAGAGGAGAGTAAAATTGCTTCCAAAATGAAAAAAAAAAAAAAATTCTCAGGTTATATTAGGCTGCTCGTTTACAGCCTAAATATTTAACACAAGCCTAATAAAAATGGTATTTTTAGCTGTCATTTTCATGATCAGGATTTACAATAATCATCACATAAGAATGGCCATGTTTATTTTATGTCAAAAATATAATTTTGAAAAAAAACAGGTTAGCTTAGTGAAAATAATGCTTTTATGACAAATTATTATTAGTTCTTAGAATAACCTATTTTACGCTATATATTTCATATACAATACTGTAATAAATAGTGTAGAAATATGAACAGTACTGCTGCTTTTGTTGTTTAATCATTTCAGATTCCCTTTTTTCCCATGCATGATGGGAAATGTAGTGCGGTGATTGACCGCTGATTCGCTCTGATCAAACGTGACGCGCTACAGTTCCTCCTCTGAGGCTGCCTCGATGCTCTCGGGCTCAACAAGTGTCCAAGTTGAATCTCCTCCTCTTTGCCTCAGCCGCCTGCTCTCGTCTGCAATCCAGGCAGAGATTTTCGCATCTTGAACACACCTAATAGTCGTGTTCAAGATGGTCAAGGCGGTGCAGTCAGCTCGAGGCGTTAAGGGGGGTCGGGTCTGACGACAGCACTGTCCGTAGCGCTGATTGATCTCTTGCGCTGTCATCTGACCCGACCCCCCTTAACGCCTCGAGCCGACTGCACCGCCTTGACCATCTTGAACACGACTAGTATCTGTGAATGAAGAGTTTGTAATGAATGGAAAGTTTTACTGCCTCAGACTTTAGTCACACAATACATAAAACAAACTTTATAAACTTTAAAAATATAAGGTTTTAGTGCCACTTTGCCTTCACTAAATGTATTACCGCATCACTTAACACTATTTACATATGAAGAAGTGAATCTTACGCCGGGGCACAGACTCATTTGCATAAAGTCCGCTACAGCGGGGAGAAGAGAAAGGAGAGACGCGCTGCTGCTGCGGCAGGCAAAGCAATACTGGAATATAGGCCTATTTGTCTTTTCTCACACAGACTGATGATGGTGAGTTTGTTATAATTATTCTGTCCTGTCATGTGCATATATAGGCCTACTACTTACAAAGATGGCTCAGTCTGAGGTTTATTGCAGTATTTTTATTAAACAGCAGCAGATTCATGTACAAGTGTGTTGTTTCTGTAACTGTCATGTCATTCAAATCAGCGCATTAGGTCCGTGTTTTGTAGTCCGCTGGTGGATGTTGTAGTTTTTCATAAACAGCTATAGAGTCGCGTCATTTCCCTCGTTGTAAGTAGATTAACACAGCTGTTTACAGATGCTTATCTTGTCATCGAGGGTGATTTAAATGTGGTCATGGATGAAAATATAGATCGATGGCCCCTGGCAGAACCTCACAGTCGAATGCAGCCTTAAAATATTTAATGGAAAAGTATGACTTATATGATGTGTGGCGTGCAAAGTGCCCAAATGATCAACTGTACACGTGGAGTAATAAAGATGGATCCAGGCAGTCTCGTTTGGACTACTGGTTGATATCTAAATCACTTGAAAAAGACAATATTACAGTCTCTATTCTTCCTACACCTCTAACTGATCATAAGGCCATAACTATTAATATAAATTTTGTTGGTAGTATGGCTAATCAGAGACGATTCTCATATTGGAAGATTAATAATTCCCTCTTGAAGCATGACTGTGTTAAAGAACTACGTAGACTTATTACAGTTTATTGGCAAAAAGCTCAAAATAGTAATACTTATGGAAAGCTTTGGGAACTTCTCAAATTTCAAATAGGTAAATTTTTAAGAAGGTATGCTACTAATTTAGCCAAGAACAGGAGGAAACAAGAAGAAGAGATAACTGCAGGCTTAATCTCACTCTGTGATACAGAGCCAGGGAATCTGTCAGTGACAGAACATTTGAAGTTGACAGAACTTCAAAATAAACTAGATGACATTTATAAAAATAAAGCCGAGGGAGCTTTCGTAAGATCTAGACAGAGGTAGATTGAACATGGAGAACAGATGTCTGCTTACTTTTTCAAACTCAAAAAATCTAATTACCAATATAAGTCTATGCCACAGCTGAATGTTCATGGTGTTGTCACCAGTGACAAGAGAAGCATCTCTCTATTTTGTTATGATTACTTTTCCTCACTGTACAAAACAAAATTCAATAGGAGTGCAATGCATATTTTTTTTATCTTATAAACTGTACAAATTCTTTAACAGAGGAAGACAAACTTGAGTGTGATGTAGTTCTCAAACAACATGAAGTGCTAAACGCAATCTCCCAACTCAAGAACAACAAATCACCGGGCGTTGACGGGATTGTGGCAGAATTCTATAAAGAATTTGCTGAACTATTGGCGCCATTTCTTTATCAAGTTTTTTGTGAAAGTCTTTCTAATGGTATCTTACCTGTTAGTATGACACAAGGTTTAATAACTTTGATCCCAAAACCGAAAAAGGACCCGCTATTTATTGATAATTGGCGGCCTATTACACTGCTTAATAACGATTATAAAATTCTTGTTATTGTCTTTGCTAAGCGTTTTAAAAATGTGATAGACTCTCTAATCGATGAGAACCAGTCTGGTTTTATGACGAATCGTCATATTTCCAATAATATCAGGCTGGTCCTTGATCTTATAGATTATGCAGATTTGATTACAGAGGATAGCTTCATTTTATTTTTAGGCTTCTTTAAAGCTTTTGACACGGTTGAACATTCTTTTATTTATAGTTGTCTTTATCGGTTCGGTTTTGGTTCATATTTTTGTAATGCCATTAAAACACTTTATACAGGAGCCAATAGTTCAGTGAAACTAAATAATGGCACCACACAGCGCTTTGGGCTTGAGAGGGGAGTGAGACAAGGTTGTCCGGTCTCAGTTTATCTGTTTTTGATTGTTGCACAAATGTTTTGTCACTTTGTAGAATCCAGTCAGCTCGAGGGAATCTCTATTGCAGAAAGAATCATAACTTTGAGTCAACTGGCAGATGACACGGCTATATTCTTAAAAGATGCTCTGCAAGTTAAACCTGCAATTAATCTAGTTGAAATATTTTCTAAGGCCTCTGGTTTATATTTAAATTTGAATAAGTGTGAGCTTTTTGCTCTGAAAAACGATGACATAATAATAATAATAATAATAATAATAATACATTTTATTTGTATAGCGCTTTTCTAGACACTCAAAGACGCTTTACAGACAAAGACAGTTAAACAAAGCCAGGTACAATACATACAAACTGTTAGTAATTACAACATTAATCCATTTTAAATCAATTAAAAGTGGTGAGGTCGGTGCAGTCTCTGTCCCAGAGGGTGGAGCAGCGATGGTGAAGGCTCTGTCGCCCCAGGTTTGGAGCTTGGACCACGGAACAGCACTCACGGACCAGGAGCAGCTGGACAGATGACATAGGTTCAAGTGGATCAGATGAAACTTCTGTTGTTTCAGTCGGTGATAAGGCCGTCCCCTCAAAATATTTCTCTGGAAAATCTTCTGCTGCAGCAGATGTAAAAGTTCTGTAGCTTGTCAGATGTCCAAAGCTAGCAAAGTTAGCATTCATAGCTTCATGTCCCATCTCCATGGTTACAAGACAAACAAACAACTCAATTTTAAAAAATCCTTAAGTCTGTTGAACATCTCAAGATGGTTGAAATCCCAAGATTGCAAAGCACCCTCACTGGAAGATCCTCTGCTGCTTCAGATGTGAAAGTCCACCATTTCAGAGGTCCACAGTCAGCATAGCATGATCATTTGCTTGCTATCCATGGTTACCAGAAAAACAGACATCTCATTTGCACAAATCTGACTGTTAAGTGGCCACACTTCACTTGGTTGAAATCCAAACTTGTCCTGATAAAAAGTGAGCTGAAAATCAAGAAGTTTTAAAAATTGCTCCTTGTTTTAGAGACACAGCCAGGAGAGCTGCTCATGTAGTTAAGGAGCATTTTTCAAAAAAAACATAACATAACAAAAATAACATCTATTGATAATATACAGGCTAAAAGTAAAATTAATTATCTGGGTATTGTAGTAACAAAAAATCAGCAGGATAGGTGCGAGCTTAACTTTGAACCGAGGATTAAAAAAGCACAAAATAAATTTAATTTATGGCTACAAAGAGACTTGTCTCTGAAAGGACGTGTGTTATTATCCAAAGCAGAGGGTATATCTAGATTAGTATATGCTGCTTCCTCTCTTGCGCTAAACTGCAAAACAAGTAAAACAATTGATCAGATGTTGTTTAATTTTTTTATGGAAAAATCGCATCCACTACATTAGAAAATCTGTGGTAGTTAACGATTACAGGAATGGAGGCCTGGATTTTTTAGATTTCGCTACTCTAAATAATGTATTTAAAATTAAAGGGTTACATTTTTTTTTTATTTATTTATTTATTTTTTTTCTATCTGGAATTTCATTCCAAAATATGTATTTAACCAGATTGGTGGGCTTCCATTCCTTCTGGTTTGCAATTATCAGATAAACAAGATACCCCTTAAGCTCTCGGAATTTCACAAACAAGTTTTGTTGTCGTGGAAGTTGGCATACAAGCACAATTTTTCGAATAATAAATATTATATTTGGAACAATGGGGATATATTGCGAAAAAGGAAAAGTCTATTCCTTAGACATTGGTTTCAAAATAAAATTTACTTAGTATTACAACTGTTTTCGGACAAAGGCCTCATATTAACTTATCAAGAATTTTGTGAAAAATATAATATGCGAGTTTCTTCGAAGGAATTTAATGAGGTTATTAAGGCTATTCCTATTGGTGTTGAAATTTTGTGTAGAAACTCTCCAATTGCACGTAGCGTCTGTGTGTTTGATCCGCGTGATACTTATTGCGGACAAATATGTTTTAGAACGTTGCGGAATAATAACAGGGCTCTACGTCAACTTTTCCTAAGTGAAACAACAACTAAAACATATGTTAATTACTGGAATTCAATGTTCTATAATATCCCAAGGCACAAAGTCTGGCTGCTACCACAAAAATACATGCTAACAAATAAAACAAGAGAAATTTCCTACAAAATTTTACACAAAATCTATCCTGTTACTCATTATATGGAAAAATGTAAGTCCGATATCGACACTAGCGGCTGTTTTTGTGCTCAGCACCCAGAAACTGTCATACACTTATTTTGGACCTGTTCTTATTCAAAAAATCTTTTTATCTTAGGAATTTTCAACATTGAAAAGATGAACAAAGAGTTTCTACTTCCTGCTTCTGTACTGTGCAGAAGTGTCTTCCGACTCTCCCCACTTTTCTTGTCTTTTCTATCGCCTTATGCTGTTTTTTGTGTTGTCAAATTTCTCATTTGACCCTATCTGCCTACTGTGCTCCTAAAGCAGCAAAATGGACTTGATTATCTGGTCTCTCAGCGTGATTGGAAACTTTTTTCACCCAAGAATGAGGCGACGGGGGAGCCCGCCTGCTCGAACAACTCAGAGCTTCACACAGGACACTTATGACATCTGGCTGGACACTACAACATCTGTGAGTGTGGGCTTTATGACCCAGTTCGAGGAGGAAAATGATTATTCATTGATTTGGATGTTGGATAGGGGAACACCTGCATTTGACTTTTGGGTTTTGTTCTTGTCCTATCGAAAAATTTACAAGACAGCTATGGCAAATCACTCCCAGGTACTGTCTGTGGAAATGAAAGCACTTCTGGTGAGTGAAGGACCGACCGAAGGATTACATCAGAAAGTGGCACGGATAAGACTGGTTTACACCTGGTTCAGTCCTGATACAGGACTGACAATGTGGATGGACGTTTTGTCGTGTCACTCATGAACCGGGCGTGTGGACCTGACGCTGAGTTTCCAGAACTGATTGATTGACTGTGATCTGAGATAAATTAACTTAAGATCAGCCAAAAAATGGATTATAATAATTTGCAACCCACACCCCCCTTGTCCTCCTCCAAAGAGGACAGCTGGCACTAGTGGTCTATCTTATCCTGTGCATTCTACAGCTCCCTGTCCAAGGACAAGCCTCAGAGACTAACTCCAAACATCTTTAGCCTGTGGCTCACACTTTGCAGACATAAATTCAGATTCTAACTTGCACCATACACTCCTCCCCCACCCCTCCCTTCTCCTACTTATGTCTGCAAACTCTTACCCCAACCCAAGTCCAAACAAAAAATCCACAACGTGACCATGTGTACTGTCTTGTTAAATGTCTGTTATTGTATGTTGTTACTTACGAAGTTACTTACTTAGTTATTTACTTACTTAGTTACTTACTTTTTTACTTAGTTACACTACTTAGTTATTTACTTAGTTAGTTACTTACTTACTTACTTATTGAGTTACTTACTTAGTTACTGTAATTTCTGCCCTATTGAGCGCACCTGAATATAAGCCGCAACCACTAGATTTAAGTAAGAAAAATTATAAATTACATATATAAGCCGCACTTATTAATAGTAAGTCTATGAGAATCTATGATTTTGCTGCGTTGCCTTATAAGCCGCAGTGTGCAAAACTTGAGAAAAAAGTAGCGGCTTATAGGCCAGAAATTACGGTATTTACTTACTTAGTTACTTACTTACTTACAAAGACCAATAAACTTGTTTACAACAAAGAAATTACTTAAACAAGATAAGTTCTAGCTGAGAAACGTTTAACATTTTGCCTGCTTTGTATTGTATTTTTTCCTGTTTTGTAAAGCAGTTGCTCTGAGTATGAATTGTGCTATACAAATAAATTTGCCTTGCCTTGCCTTCATTTGTATTGAATCTACTGTTATTAATGATAAAATTTCATATTCACAAGGCTAAATTCAGCAAGCAAAAACCGACTTTCATTGTTTTTTATAAAGAATTTGAAGGGTACATTAAATCGATTGTTGCATCGGATAACCAGAAAGCAATTAAAACTGTAAATGTATATAATAAGTTGTTGGTTGGCTAAGAAATGTTTCTTTCTGCACCTTATGGAGCTGCTTTATTTATCCCTTTCTTTTCTTTGAACTGCTGAAAACAGTTTATAATTGACTATGTATAGATGTATATACAGTATATGTATGAATGAAATATACCCACTGGGTCTATGATTGTATATGTATTTTCTACATGTAGAGTGTGATTATGTATATGGTCAGGTTTATCAGTCGTATGTATACAGTCCCTTATAGCTATTACTGATTATTATTTTATTGTTATTTATTTATTTTCTTGTCGTTTGTCTGTTTATTTTCTGTTTGTCTGGTTTTGATATTACTTTTTATTTTATTATTTATTTATTTTTTTGCCCTATCCCCCCTCCTCTCCCTTCTTTCTTTTTAGCAATATTGATATTTTAGTTTATCAAAGTACATTCTGCAGTTCCTGATTTGGACACAAGATGGAAGTATTTTCTTTTGTTGTGCTAAACTTAATTGGACATGGACTTTGGTGGTTTTCCTTGTTTGAAGCTGTAATTGGAGAGTCACGTTGTAAGTTGTATAAATTGAAAATGTGTCAAATCCTCTCGACAACTTCTGGAACTGTCACATGTGATGATACTGAATGTACAATAATAATAAAAAAAATAAAATTAAAAATTAAAAAAAATGCGGCAAAACATTTAATGACGGTGATGTGGCACTAAAACCTTATATTTTCAAAGTTTATTTTATGCAGAGAATTGTTTTGTGTGTCTAAAGTCCGAGGCAGCAAAACTTTTTATTCATTACAAACTCATCATTCACAGATCATATGTTGTCATAAATATCCATTTATTTGCGGAGCGAGCTGCGCAGTGCATTGTGGGATGTCCACTAGCTCCTTACCGGCAGTAAGTTAGCATCAGAGGTTCCTATGCTAAAGGAGCCAAGTTAGTTAGCATAGAGGCTCCTAGCTCCTAACTCCCAGTTGCTCAATTCGAACGGCTCTTAATATGGCGTGTGGTCACGTGCATCTGGTTTGGGCTTAAGTGGCTAGTGGCTATGGGGATAATTGATGAATTCGGAAGGAGCGGATTCACCAAACACAGCTAAGAGCTCTTCTCTCAGCTGTCTAGTGCTCTGTTGACCTCTTGACGACCTCCACTGACAAGGAGCTAGAGGCTAGGAACCAGGAGCTAGGGGCTATAAATAACGCTCCGTCCGAATTCATCAAATTGTCCCCATAGCTCCTAGCTCCTTAAGTCCAAACCGGATGCACATGACCACACGCCATATTGAGAGCTGTCCGGATTGTCAGTTCAGTTAGGAAGGAATTAGGAGAAGGAGCCTGTATGCTTCCTATCATAGCTCCTTTAGCATAGGAACCATAGAAGCTTCCTAACGGCAGTAAGGAGCTATGAGACATCCCACAATGCACTGCACAGATCGCTCCAAAAATGAAGGAATATTTATGACAATATATGATCTGTGAATGATGAGTTTGTAATGAATGAAAAGTTTTACTGCCTCAGACTTTAAACACACAATACATAAAACAAACTTTATAAACTTTGAAAATATAAGGTTTTAGTGCCACATTGCCTTCACTAAATGTATTACCGCATCACTTAACACTATTTACGTGTGAAGAAGTGAATCTTACGCCGGGGCACAGGCTCATTTGCATAAAGTCCGCTACAGCTGGGGAGAAGGGAAAAGGGGAGACGCGCTGCTGCTGCTGCTGCTGCAAAGCAATACTGGGATATATTTGTCTTTTCTCACACAGACTGCTGATGGTGAGTCTGTTATATTTATTCTGTCCTGTCCTGTGCATATATAGACCTACTGTTTGTGCTGTAAAGTGTTGAAGCTTCGTGTTTAAACTTTTTACAAAGATGGCTCAGTCTGAGGTTTATTGCAGTATTTTTATTAAACAGCAGCAGATTCATGTACAAATGTGTTGTTTCTGTAACTGTCATGTCATTCAAATCAGCGCAGTAGATGCGTGTTTTGTAGTCCGCTGGTGGATGTTGTAGTTTTTCATAAACAGCTGTAGAGTCACGTCATTTCCCTCGTTGTTTCCCGCCGCTGGTTAGGACGTTCGGATTCACCAAACGGAGCTAAGAGCTCTTCTCTCAGCTGTCTAGTGCTCTTACTGTTGACCTCCTGACGACCTCCACCGATAAGGAGCTAGAGGCTAGGAACCAGGAGCTAGGGGCTATAAATTAGGCTATTCGGAACCTTGGTGAGTGAGAAGAGTCTGGCTGCAGCCGATGGGCAGCGCCATCTTGTGGAGCTCCACCGGAAGCTCCACTAGCTCCACTTTTTATTTTTTATTGGCACTTGTGGAAAGTTTGATAAAAACACCGGAGACGATGCAAAATTTAAAACCTCGGTGAATAGATGAACTCTGTGAATGGAAAGTTGAATAATGTAATTATTATTTGCACTTTGGCAGCATTTAAACCCAAATTACGTTTAGTATTTTTTAATAATATTGCCGGAATTATTAAAATTTGACTTAATAAATACATGTCTTTGTTTTTAATTGTTTTATTAATTACATACTTTTTATTTTGTCTTATTTTACGTGTTTTCCGGTGGTTAGTGCTGATAGTCAGGTCCAGAGGTGGTTGCCATGGTGACGAATTTATAACTGTTGCTAAATGGGCCTAAACTTACCCGTCCTCGTAAACTTAATCCTCGTCCCTCTGGTACCGACTATTTTTATTTATTGATTTTTTTATTACAAAAAGAAGACTTTACAAAGAAAATAGTAAAAATAAAAACTGAGGCATAAGAGACTCCGCTGATCAGTCAAAGCCCTAAATGACAGAAGGCATCATTGCAATACACACATACAAAACAAAGACAAGCAAGGGGCATTACAAGATAGACAATACAAGAAGTACAGCATCAACAAATGAAAAATAATAAGAATAAGGATAATAAATGAATAGATCCTTACTTTAGGTGGTACTGTTGAATAATGTTGATGGTTTTTTGGGCTTTTTGATTTGTTGATCGATTTATTGTTTCAAAGTATCTGTTCATTTCGATTAGTAACATTTTGAAGTGTGGCTTGTTGTTGGAGCATTTTGCTTTGTGTATGTGGAATTTTGCTATGAGGATATTGACCCTATTTTGTTCCGCCTACTTTTCTAGGACATGCACTTCCTGCTTAGCTGCATTTAGCCTGTAGATTTCAGTTGATGGGTTTATTTTAACTGTCATTATCTTTAATTAAAATTGCCCCACAAGACAGACAAACAAACACGTTAGCTACCTTAACAGAGCTAAACAGGAAGTGCATTTCCAAGCCAAGTGGGCGGGACAAAATAGGGTCAATAGAGGTTAACAATATATTTTATTTGATTTTGTTTATGTTTAAAAAATGTGATTACATCTTGGCATACTAATTGAATTGGGGTGTTTAATTGTTTAGATAGGAAATTTTGTAGATCGGTCCATAATTTTCTGGAGTGGAGACAGTCGTAAAACAGATGGTCCAAAGTTTCATCAGAGATATTGCAAAATGTGCATTTTCTGTCCCTGTCGAGAAATTTAGATAAAAAAATGTTGGTAGGGTAGATTAGATGAATTATTTTCCAGTGCAGTTCTTTTATCTTGTTGATTGTACAATATTTTGAGGGGGTTAACCATGTAGTATTCCATTGTATATTGACAAATTTTGCATTCCATACTGCTTTACATCTTGGTGTTACTTTAAGTGAATCTTGAAAGCATTTGCGTATGTGTTTGTTAGAACATTTCTTATCCGTGATTTTGATTCCATCTATGAATAGAGGTTCTGAGAGTGAAATAGGTTCTCTTTTATTTTGAGCTTTCATTAATTGTAATAAGCCGCTGGGTATAGATTTTATAACATAGTTAAATTCTTGGGGTAAAATTGGAAATTGGTGAGTTGTGATAAAAGTGTTGTAGCTATGCAATTGACCTAAATCATCGAATAATTGTTGTAAGAAATAAATATTCCTGTCAATCCACTTTGACAGATATAAAGATTTATTTTTCTTGGTTATGCACTCGTTGTTCCATAATATACATCTATGCAGTGAAAAGTTGTGCTTGTGACAAATCTTCCAGGCTAAAAGTGCCTGTTGATAAAAAGCACAAAGCTTGAGAGGTAATTTGGAGACATTATAGTTACATCTCAGAAGAAACTGTAGACCACCTACTTTCTGAAAAACATTACTCGGAATAAAGTACCACAAAGAGTGAGGATTGGCAAGACATTGTATAATCCATTTAATTTTAAATGTTTGATTAAGTGTTTTGAAGTCTAAAAGTTCTATTCCTCCCTCATCTTTAGGGTTGGCAAGTACAGATCTTTTGAGTCGGTGTTGCTTATTTCTCCAGACAAAATCACTAAACAATTTATTTATTTCATTGCACACCGTGTCCTCGACTTCCAACGATAGAGCGGGGTAAACAAAACGTGAGACTCCATCGGCTTTTGTCAAAAGCGTTCTACCCAATATTGAGATGTCTCTTTGTGTCCATAGGTTTACAATAGTTTTTGTTTTTGTTAACTTAGGAGAGAAATTTTGACATTGGCGATCACCTTCAGATTTATATACATATATTCCAAGATATTTTACAGATTTTTTAACAGCAATGTTGTGTATAACTGTGTCATTACAATCGTACAAACACAATATTTCACATTTCGATGTGTTCAGTCTCAATCCCGAAGCAGCAGAAAAATGTTGAACAATTGTTACAGCGCTGTCAACCTGATGTTTGTCAGCGAGAAAAATGGCGGTATCATCAGCTAATTGTGTTATTTTTATTTCTTTTTCAAAAATTTCAATTCCTTTGATCTCATTAGTGTTTTTAACTGAAATAGATAATAGTTCAACAGCCAACAAGAACAGAAACGTGGCAATTGGGCAGCCCTGCCGGACAGATCTAGTGACTGGGAAACGTGAGGTAGTGTTAGGGTACAACATTACGTTACTATTAATATCTTTGTACAGTAATTCAATCAGTGATACAAATTTTGAACCAAAGCCAAAAGCTTCCAAAGCTATAAAAAATGGTGTTCAATACTGTCAAAAGCTTTGTAAAAGTCCAAAAATAGGACAAGAGCATCTGTATTAATATATTCTGAGTAGTCTAATAAATCTAGTATGAGCCTGATGTTAGAGCTTATGTGCCTGTTGGACATAAACCCTGTCTGTGTTTCAGAAATTATTTCCTGCAGGCCCGTTTTTAGTCTTTTAGCAAAAACTGATGCAAATATTTTGTAATCGACGTTTAAAAGCATTATTGGCCTCCAATTTTCAATGAGTAAACGATCTTTATCTGGTTTCGGAATTAAGCAGATAGTTCCTTGCTTCATTGTCACTAACATTTCGTTGGTGCTGATACAGTGCTTAAAGGCTTCAAAAAGTGGCTGTTCTATTATTTCCCAGAAATGTTGGTAGAATTCAACTGAGAGCCCGTCACAACCAGGTGATTTTCCAGCCTTTAAAGATTTGATTGCACTTCTAATTTCTGTGTTATTGGTTGGTCACAGTGTGCTTTAAATTGATCTGATATGATTGGAATTTTATTTTGATAGCGTCTATACATTTTTCAGAAACATCAGGTTGGTTTGCTGTTGTGTATATGTTGCTATAAAATTGCTGAACAAATCTAGATATTTCGTCGATGTCTGTTGTCACCCTGTCTTCTATTTTCAAAGTGGTAATACTATTCCTTTTTTGATTTCTTTTTTCTAAAGAAAAAAAATTGTTGGTATTCTTTTCCCCCTGTTCTAACCATCTACTACGAGATCTGATGAAAGCACCTTTAGTCATCTTGATATACATCTTATCTATTTCTTCTTTAAGTTGATTAATTTGTAATTTTTCATCTTCGTTAGGATTAGATATAAGCAACAATTTGTTAAGAGCATTCATAATGTTATTTTCTTTGACTGTACTATCTCTCCTGATTTCTTTACTTCGTTTTACTGCCCACTCTCTAATTTTAAATTTAAAGTATTCCAATTTTTTTGTTTGACTCATGTCCTGTTTACTAAAAATATTTTGTGCATATTTTCTAACTATTTCACAAAAAATGACATCCTTTAGGAGATTGTTGTTCATTTTCCAATAACCTCTGCAGTTGTGGTTGTGTACTCTAGCACCAAAATTAAGAGAGATCATTTGATGGTCTGATAGTGGGGCATAGCTGTGAGCAGCCTCTTTGACATAAGGTATACTATCAGTTGATATCAGCCAGAGATCAATTCTTGAACATTGAGACCTATTGGCATTACTCCATGTGTACTCTCTATTGTAAGGATTTAAAAATCTCCAAATATCTACCAGTTTCAATTGGTCAATTGTATATATTGTACCTTTAAATGTAGATAAAGGAGTGATTTTTGTCGGGATTCTGTCAATGTTGTCGTCTGGTGCATCATTAAAGTCCCCTCCGATAATGACTAAAGCATTTTGATTGAAAAAGTTTCATTTTATCGCAAAGCTTTATAAACAAAGATTTTGCCAAAGGCGTACTGTTATAACCAGTAGGCGATTTGTTAATTTTTGACAGGGGGGATGGTATTGGGGGGGGGCTGACTCCGAGAGGGCGGGGGGTCTGGGGGCTCTCCCCAGAAAATTTTGAACACAGCAGACCACATTTCCTTTAATTTGGTGCTCTTTGAGGGTGTCCTAGCAAGTTTGGGATTTATTGTGAAATTGTATTAAAAATACACACAAAAATGTAAATGTGATGGTTGATTATAATCAACTGCACATTTTTATTTTTTTTATTTTTATTTCACCTTTATTTAACCAGGAGAGCCTCATTGAGATTACAAATCTCTTTTTCAAGAGTGTCCTGGCCAAGAGGCAGCATTCCACAGGAAGACCTGGTAAAATGTGTGTGTAACACTTAGGTTTAGCCTATTATTATGCAAAATCCGCTTCACTCACACCTTTGCACAGTTTATTTATCCACTGTAAGTAAAATGAAGCTGCTCTTGTAAAGTAAGACAGAACAATGTCCATGCAACTTATTGTAATGTAACTTATTATGCAAATACATGTATATTGTTTAAGAATTTTAGTGAAAAAGGGGGTAGGATTTACATAAGTTTTACTTCTACCAACTCCTTTTCAAATATTATCTTTTATTTTGCATTTTCTTTTAATTTACCTTCAAAATGTATTCGAAATAAAGATTTCAATCAATCAATCAATCAAAACTCTATAAAGCCTACTTTAGATATTTTTATATTTTTAAATAATACATATGAAGATGTTTTTGATTGTTTGACCACTAGGTGGCAGAGGTGGGAGCACAGAGCAAAGAGCATACACTAATTTAAAACAGACTTTATTCTTTCACAAAGTTAAGACAGACCTGGGTAAACTGTGGCCCAAAGGCCAGGTGTGACCCTCCACCTGTTTTAATTGGGCCCCCAGCATGTTTTTGAGAATAAGCATTACTCTTTACACTGCAAAGTGTTTAAAACTACTAGAATTCAGAATATTCATTTTTAATTGTAGTTGTTTTAGCCAGTTCAGAATAAACCTATCTATTTGGCAGCATATGTCACTTATTTTAAGATATGTCTAACAAAACATTTTAGCTTGAATCAAATTTATTTATAAAGTTATAAATAATCTAAACCAGAAAAAAAAATATTTAGGCCTATATTTCTTTTATTTGATTGACTGGGCTGTGGAGCATGTTTTTGCACTTGTGCTCTTAATATATACAATTAATGGACACTAATAAATAGCCCGTTTTTCCATTAAAATGTGCTTCCAATAATAAATTCTTATATCAATAATTGTGGTCTTTCCCTTTTGCCACTAATCTGGATTTGAATATAGCTCTCTGGGAAAATGAATCGCTTAAGACAACAACCTGTCCTGTCTCCTGACTCTCTGCGCTTGGAGCAGGAGCGGGATGAGAGAGAGACTTGTATTCATGTGCATTCAATCCTTTTTCACTTTAAATATTTTCAGAAGCATCATCATTTTTTAGATGCTGACTTGTTTAGTAACGGCCTAACACAAAGCCAAAATCTGCGGACTTGCAGACGGGAGAAACAAAACGCATTTGTCCAGCGGTGCTCCCAGAAGGAGGGAGATGGGGGAGACGGGCGATGGACCAGCGGTTATTGGGTGACACGGGAGAAGACACGGGACTGTGGATAGATGTGAAAACGCATGTGTGTGGTCCGTCTTGTATCGGGAAAGAAGACACGGCCGCGCGCATGAGAACGAGCGTCCCCGGAGCAGCTCAAACTCACCTCTTGTCTGATGCACGAGCGACCTGTTCCTCCGATGCAATCCTTATGTGTCGTTTTTCAGTTTCTGCGTGTTCGTGCCGTGAGGCGCTGTAAAGTCCTGGCTTTGCAATGCATCTAAAGTTTGACAGTTTAGCGTGTCTGTTGCGTCACGTTCAGTAACAGCTTCCCGTGTGGAGTTTTCAACATAAAAGTCCTCGTGTTTACTACCTGCACTGGAGATTTTATTGTGTCAAGGTTGTTCAGTGAAGCAATGCACAAACTCACGTTAACACAACGGAGCGGAGCGGGACACTGTACGCCAGATGCGTCGATTAAAAAAAAAAAAAAAAATCCTTTCGTCGTCAGCAGAGGGATGGCATCCCCTCGCATCCCCCCTCAAATCGCCTACTGGTTATAACTGTACAAGTTACAAATGATAAAGAAAGAGTTGTTTAGTTTTATAGTTAATATGATCCATCTCCCCTCATCTGACATAGCCGACTCAATAACATCCCCTTTAAAATTATTCAAAAGTATGGCAACTCCAGCAGATTGGTTTGTTCCGTGACATAAAAAAAAATCGTGTCTCCCCACTGTGATTTCGAAATTTTAAGTCAGTTTCTAGAGAATGAGTTTCTTGTAAAAGAATTACTTCTGCCTTCTTTCTTTTTGCAAACAAAAAAACTGCTTTTCTTTTTATAATATCTCTTATGCCTCTTACATTTAAAGAAATTAAGTTCAAAGAACCAAAATTATCAATGTTACAAATTATAAATTAACAAAATAAAAATGTAAGGATTAACTAAAAGAGAGCACTGAATTCAGCACCAAAAAGCCATAATCTTCTGTACCATAGTCCATAACTTAGTCCCGGTATCTTAAATAATATCCCATTGAGCACTTGTTTACCGTTTTATTTCGTGACCGTCGATAAAAGCCTTAGCTCCGATGAGGTAGGCCCGCTTTCTTTCCTTTCTTGCTGCATCGATTCGCGGCCAAAGCGCCGCACGGGTCTCCTTGTCCTGCGATGTCAGGTCCTCGCCGAACCGGAACCACCTCCTTTTCAGGGAAGCGGAGTTTTTGGATCCCCACCAGATCTTGTCTCTAGTGGTGCGGGATGTGAAGTGGATTACAGTGGGACGGGGTCTTGCCGCGTTGCCCGTGTTCTTGCGCACTCTGTGACAAAAGTCAATGCACATCTCCGGGGTGTGTGAGGTCTCTGGGGTGACAGAGCGGCAAATGTCTGTCACCTTCTTTTGAAGATCCTCTCCTTCTTCCTCTTGCACGCCGTACAAGAAGAGATTCCAACGCTTGTAGTGGCGTTCTTGCTCGTTGAGTTTTTCCTCCAGCTCTTTAATCTTTTTTCATGAGCCAAAGTTGCTTGTTCAACCGTGCGCACAGATTTTTCATATTATTCATGTCATTCAACAAGTGTCCCAGTTTGACGTTAATGTCCAAGATGGCCTGAGAGTTTCTGTCAATTCTTGATAGCAACACGTTTGTGCATTCGTTAATCTTGTTCAATATGCTTTCTTGAACATCTCTGAGATTCAGTTCAGGTTTACTTCCATGCGTACAAGGTGTAGAATGTACCAGTTCAGATAAGTGTCTTTGGTCAGAAGCAGCCATGCTGTGGCGTGTCGTGTGCCTCTAGTAGGAAGCGTTGCAAAATCTGAACGGCAGAAAGTAAATGAGTCTTTTATATTGCAGTATCAGGTAAGTACAGTGTTTGTTGCTTTTCTTTGAAGATACCGGGTTGAGTTCTGGCTTTTAGAGCATAGAATTCAGCATTTTACGGCTAGCAGCTGGCGTGCCGTGCTCTCGTGGCGGCCATCTTCCCGACTCCTCCACCGAGCGGTGTCAACACAACCGAGACAGGAAGTAAGAGCGTGAGGTCAGCTCTGGTACCGACTGGTACCGACTATAACGTTTTTCTAGCACCGGAAATGACGCAGCTCCACTTCCTGTGGAGCTCCTCTCATCATGGCGTTCCGCGTCAGCTGCAACTAGATGATCTGGCGTGGATCTGGCGGGGGGCGTGGAAAAGCATATTCTAGAAGCTTTCAGTGAAAAAGTGGAGGTAGGTGCAATGACATAGCGACTTGGGATAAATGAGCTTAAGCTAATAACTTTTAAAAACATACACTTGTTTAGATTTTCTTTGTTTAATTATGTTTGTCAATGAATTTGTGAATAAAAACTTTAATAACAATGTATTTTTTTTAATAGAAGCAATTTTGTTGCTGTCCCACTTTACCAATAGCATATTGGTAAAGATTTAACTTTTTTTTTTGGACAGTCTTCACAAAACTTATAATTAAGCATGATTTATTCATTAGAAATTCATTTTTTTTAAATTAAAAGCACTTTTATTGATTTGGGAAAAGTGCTAATGCTAGATGTTTACATAAACTATAGGGATAGGCAAAGCAGCTAGGGAGTTTAGTAAACAATTAAATAATTTAGATAGAAATATATACCGTATATATATATAAAAAAATATAATTAGGTTTTTAGTTCATTTGTGCTTATAGTGTGTTGTTACTTGCCGTTTGACAATATAGAATGATATTTCTTTATCTAAAACATTATCTGACATCCCCATGTTTTTCAATTGAAAGTATAAAAAAATTCATAATTTAATTGAAGATGCAAAAGTATTTTTGAAACTTGATATTACTGAAGCAAGTGTATTTATTTATGCATAGGCCATTTATGCCTATACATAATTGGCCATTTATACCACACATAACAAAGCAAGTTACTACTTTGTTATATGTGCATGTGACACCTATTTTAATGTAATAATTCATATTTATGTTATTTTTCTTATTGTAAATAAAAAAAAAATACATTAATAAACTATTAAATTCGTGTGTTATTTATATAAAACACTGAATATTTGTGTGTCCCACTTTACCAATACATACTGTCCCACTTTACCAATATGCACCTTTTGGTAGCACTTTAAAAGACCTCCACGGTACCTACCAGTTAAGTACCATGTCAGTTACTAGTAACTAACAGTGACACTTACTAGTACTTACTCTGGTACTTACTGTGGTACTTACACTGGTACCTAGAGTGGTACTTTGAGTGGTACTTGTACCAGCAGTTACTGGTACATACCACTGGTACTTACTGTGGTATTTACACTGGTACTTACACTGGTACCTACAGTGGTACTTGCAACAGCAGTTACTGGTACATACCACTGGTAGTTACTGGTACTTACTGTGGTACATACACTGGTACTTACACTGGTACCTACAGTGGTACTTTGAGTGGTACTTGTACCAGCAGTTACTGGTACATACCACTGGTAGTTACTGGTACTTACTGTGGTACATACACTGGTACCTACAGTGGTACTTTGAGTGGTACTTGTACCAGCAGTTACTGGTACATACCACTGGTAGTTACTGTGGTACTTACTGCGGCACTTACACTGGTACTTACACTGGTACCTATAGTGGTACTTGTACCAGCAGTTACTGGTACATAACACTGATAGTTACTGGTACTTACTGTGGTACTTACACTGGTACTTAAGGTGGTACTTGTGTCAGCAGTGACTGGTACTTACAGTGGTAACTATTATGACACTTACCACTTTTAATAATTTGTGGCACACATGTTTCAGTGGTGGTATTATTGGTACTAAATTAAAAAAGTAGAGCTTATAAATTATGAATAACAATAAAATGCAAATGTTAAAAAAGCACCACTGTCTTTATTTGTGTCACAACAATATTGGGTATTGACAAATACCAAAGTAATTATTTGTTTCAGTAAACAAAACAACAGAAAACAATTTACAACAATCTTAGCTTAATTTCAACATTTATTGATAAATATCATGATACATAATGGTAAATAGTGGTACTACAATGGTACTTATTACAGTAGTTGACAGTCAACTACTAGTAACAACGGGACCTGTTCTAAAGTGACACATACTGGTACTTGAGTGGTACTTACTACAGTAGTTGACCGTCAACTACTAGTAACAACGGGTCCTGTTCTAAAGTGACACATACTGGTACTTCAGTTGTACTTACTACAGTAGTTGACAGTTAAGTACTAGTAACAACGGGACCTGTTCTAAAGTGACACATACTGGTACTTCAGTGGTACTTACTACAGTAGTTGACAGTTAAGTACTAGTAACAACGGGACCTGTTCTAAAGTGACACATGCTGGTACTTCAGTGGTACTTACTACAGTAGTTGACTGTCAACTACTGTAGTAAGTACCACTGAAGTTGCCCCACTGTGGCACCTGAGGTTCTTCTGTGGTTTCCCATCCGAGTACTGCCGAGGCCCAACCCTGCTTAGCTTCTGAGATCTGACTGGATCAGGCTTTGGCATGCTGGTATGGCTACGACCATACCAGCATGCCAATAGTGGTGGTAAAGTACCACTGTAGGTACCAGTGTAAGTACCACAGTAAGTACCACAGTAAGTACCAGTTACTACCAGTGGTATGTACCAGTAACTGCTGGTACAAGTACCACTCAAAGTACCACTGTAGGTACCAGTGTAAGTACCACAGTAAGTACCAGTAACTACCAGTGGTATGTACTAGTAACTGCTGGTACAAGTACCACTCAAAGTACCACTGTAGGTACCAGTGTAAGTACCACAGTAAGTACCAGTAACTACCAGTGGTATGTACTAGTAACTGCTGGTACAAGTACCACTCAAAGTACCACTGTAGATACCAGTGTAAGTACCACAGTAAGTACCAGAGTAAGTACTAGTAAGTGTCACTGTTAGTTACTAGTAACTGACACGGTACTTAACTGGTAGGTACCGTGGAGGTCTTTTAAAGTGCTACCCACCTTTTCACTTGTGCTCTCGGTCAACTTGTTTATCAAAGTAAATTAAACATTTGCAGTAAAATATGTTACCTTTTTTTATTTGCAGTGTGTAGTTGAGTCCTTAAGCTTTCCAGAAATGTATGGCAATAAGGATTTCAAGAATTTAAAGACAACAAAAAATGAACTGAAAATGAATTTTCAAAAAGTGTCCCACTTTACCAATATTCACCCTATGATTTGTGTTGTTTTATTTTGCCAATGTACTGAGCTCTGTTGATACGCTGAACAACATTATAATGTGAAATATTTCTTGTTCTTTAGCTCTTGTGTTGGTAAAGACATGGCATGGAAATAAAAAAGTCTTTCAACCATCAGTTTTTGGCCATACTCCGTTCGACTGGAAGCTAAAGTAAAAGCTTGACCGCCGCCATTTTGCTGTACCACGAGGGCTCCACGGTTCACTGCAACACCCGCCACGTCCAGCAGATGGCAGAAGTTGGTCAGAAAATTCAACGGTTAAAAGTTTAAAGAAAATAAAGCTAAAATGGAGGATCCAGAAGAAGAAAATCCAATAGACATTAATGAACAAAGCACAAGCTTACAAGAAGAAATAAAAGACTTGCCTCAAGATGAAAGTAAGGATAGGCAAAGCATAGAACCACACAACCACAAGCAAAGAACAAATATTAAGTGAAATGCAAGAAGTCGAAAGCACATCAGTAATGCCAAGACGTTCTGAAAGAGTCAGGGTACCTACTGAAAAAATGGTAACTTACCAAAAGGAAGAAACAACTAAAAAAGACTCACTGAACAGTGGAAAATACAGGTGCGCAAAACAAGAGAAAGACTTAAGTTGGACATTTCAGAAAGAGAAATGGCAGAACTAGCCGATACAATAGAGCAAAAGAGAGACGATCTGTTAAAACTGTACACTGAAATGAGAAACATAGCACTGTGGATAATTTACTCCGGTAGACAGTACATACAGAGACCCCAAGAGAAGAATGAAAAGTTAAGGTCTTTATTTGAAGCTCCAAGTGCAGAATACACCACATGCAGTTCAGAGTCACACAGAATAAACGGGGGCTCATGAATTTATACATGAATTTGGTTTGGATCAACCTTACAACAGATAGAAGGAATGTAACCTCCTCTCTTCTGAGCACAAATCAGTCATTGTTTTGGCTACGACCTTCAGTTGCTAAAGCAGGACCAGACTCATGTCCATATAAGAACAAGGCCAGAATATCATGTCTGTACTAAACATTAATGTAGCAGTATGGGTGTGTTTAGGTAATGTTTCGTTCAGCCACGGGAGGGCGCCACACCCATGCTATAAAAGCCCGCTCTTTACTCCGCCTCAGCCTCTGGCTTTGTTTACTTCCGGGTGCTGGCCGCCTTGGATTCGCGCACGAGCGCTTCGTTTTAGCAGGTACAATTGTAATTTTAGAATTCTGTCAAAGTATTGTGCGTCTGGGTCCTCAACGCAAACATTTTTGTAGTGCCGCCGGGGACGGAGAAGCGCTTCACGCCACCGCTGGGGAGTCTCATTGTAGGTCGGGTGTGAGCGTCCCCGATGGTCCTTTGAGTTCGTGTGCCCCGCGGCAATATCCTGAAGCCGGTGCGAAATGCTACAAGCCTGTAATCGGTATGTTTGTCTTAAAAGCCCTTTCGTGCACTTACACGCAGGTCCAGTGCTAATAAATTCATTTATTTTAGGAACGAAGCCCGCTGATCACGGGCAGCACTTCCCTGATGAATCTGCCGTCTTGTCTTTCTTGTTTTTACCTGTCTTTGCCTCGTCATGTCACCACGCCTGCCCATGTCATCTGCGGCGGGATACAGAAATTGACTATGGGAAAATGTACTTCGAACTGATGCTTGCATTGTATTTAAAGGAAACACGTGGAGATATGGGACAGTGCTCCACACTCTTAAAGACTTTCTTTAAATATTGTATGGAGATCAGTTATCATGTATTTTGTCCTAATTTAAACTAAAAGGTAAATCCGTAAATGATTTCTCTCTGTCATTAATAAATATTTCTAATTATTGGAACCACTTTGCCGCCTCGTCAATAATGCTTACCTGTGTGCCTTATAGGCTCTTGTCTCCAGGTTACACTGGAGTGGCGTTGTTGGAAATCTTTATTTATTTTATTTTTTTATCAAAGCTAAAGAGTAGTAGACACCCCAGCCGGTCACATTCAGTTTTAAACTTATGTTTACATAGAGTTAGCATTAGCACGTTAATAAACAGAGAAACTGAAATACATTTCTCACAGCACCTGGCCATCTGACATTAGAAGAAAAACTGATGCATGTGAAGCAGTGACACGTGATATTGTATGAGTCATTCTAGAAAGAATAAGTGGTGTAGATGGAGACTTTGATGCAGAACGTGAAAGAAAACGTTTACGCACAGTCCATTTATAGTTCAACTACAGCAAAATGAAGCAAGGCTTCGAAGCCTGTGCCGAGCAAAAGAAATGAAGCGTGGTTCAGTGGCAAGGAAGTCACGTGACCGAAGCTTCAGTTTGTGAAAAATGAATATAATCAAGAAAAACACTGACTATGTGAGCACAAAATGCTATATTGTTGTTACTATTAATATTATTATTGATAAAAGTACATAGTTAAAAGAAGACCATTAAAATAAATGTTATATTCTTTGTAATACATTGATCTCTCCAGGTGAGGGCAGTGTTATGAAGCTTCACTTTGTTGAGTTAGACTGTGGGGCTTCAGTAGGTATGTTCAAGATGGTCAAGACGGTGCAGTCGACTCGAGCCGGTAAGGGAGGTCGGGGGCTACGTCAGGGCTACGTAGGTTCCGGTAATCTCGAGAGAGCAATCCGGCTCGAGTGGCTGTGTTTAGGAGTGGCTGGCAAGATGGCAGCCACTGGCGTTTGGCGTGCTCGCAGCTAAACCATGAGTAGCTGGATTTCATGCCCTAAAGCCACTTTTTACAGCTGAAATACCCCGAACAAAGGACCCGACTTTTTTGGCAAAGTGGACGACTCTTTGGTCCTCAAGTTTTTACTCTGGAACTGCTCCAAGCGTGGTTCACCGCGCTCATCACAGAGAAAGCACATGGCGGGGAAGCGTGGACGAGAGAAATTGAAAGGACACCCAAGCTCTCCGAGTCTCAAGCAAGCCGAAACAAGACCGGGGGCAGAGGGAAACGACGTCGTCTCGGCATTTCATTCGTATGCCTCTGTCGTGGCCACAAGCCCAGATCCTCCATCTTTACCTGCATCGGCTACCTCTACTCCGGAGCCGAAAAAAGGTAAAACTGATCTTACGCTTGAGGACATTCAAAATAATATCCTGAGTAAAATAAATGAAAGTACCGATGCTCTTCTTGCAAGAATTGACAGAAACGATAAGTCAATTCGTGACATTAATGCAAATATGGAACATTTGCTCAAGGATGTGGAGGGTTTAAAAGAAGATGTGCACGCAGTTCAACAGGTCACTACAGTACACGAGAAGCGCATCACAGAGCTCGAGGCTAAACTCAACGACCAGGAGCGATATCACCGGCGTTGGAACCTTCGTTTGTACGGCGTTCCAGATGAGGAGGGCGAAGATTTGAGGAAGAAAGTGGTGGACATCTGCGGTGCCGTAGCCCCGGAAACGGCAGACTCTTTGCTGATCTTTGTGGACATTTGTCACAGAGTCGGGACAAGAGATGGCGAGAGGAATCGACCCAGGCCCATCATTATTCGCTTCACTTCCAGAAGGGTAAAGGAAAAGATTTGGAAGGAGGCTAAGGACTCTGACTTTCTGAAGGCAAGAAAATTCCGCTTCGCAGAAGACCTGACTTCCCTGGATAAAGAAACTCGAAATGCGCTGTGGCCTCTGATTGAAACGGCCAGAAAAGAAGGAAAAAGAGCCTTCTTCGTGGGTGCCAGAGCCTACATAGACGGCAAGTTGATAAAACGGTAATATTCTGGCTTGATTGACAAGTTGACAAAATCGCTTGTCTGTATTCATTTGTGTGCCCACTTGATGGTCCTTTTTGGTTTGATTTTTTTTGTTTTTTCTATTTTTTTTTTATCATAAGCTAAATAAAAGGGTAAAATAAAAGGCAATATATATATTTTTTGGTTTATAGGTGTCTGAAATTCAGCACTATCTCTTATTTAAAGTTTCTAAATCTTTCAAACAGCAATAATTGATAGAGATTTTAGTTCTTTGAAATTTATCTCATTAAATGTTAGAGGCATTAGAGACATTACAAAGAGAAAAGCTATATTTTTGTTTAGTCGTAGGAAAAATGCAGAGTTTATTTTTTTGCAAGAAACACACTCTGTTGAAAATGATGTAAAACTTTGGAAGGCACAATGGGGGATCAATGTTATTTTTGTCATGGGACAAATCAGTCAGCAGGGGTAGCTATTCTCCTGAATTCATTTAATGGTGACGTAATAGAAACTTGGACTTCAGACGAAGGCAGATGGTTAATTTTAACAGTCAAACTGAATGATTCCATTTTTATTTTATGCAACCTTTATAGTTACAATAATTTAACTTTAGCAAAAAGAATGTTCACAGACCTCTGCCTTAAAATTCAGCAAATCCAAATCAAATATTCAAATCCATATATTATCATAGGAGGAGACTTTAATGACACACCCGATGACCAGTTTGACAGGCTTCCTGCAAGAACTAATCAGTTAGCTAAATTTAAATGTACACTGTATACTATGAACCAATTAAGCCTCACAGATGTGTGGAGCTTTTATAATCCGAATTTACAAGAATACACTTGGAATAACTCAAGCAGATTACTTTGTTCCAGAATAGACTTGTGGTTAACATCACCTAATTGTGTTCAATATGTTAAGGATATTGCTCACCACTATGCTCCATTATCTGATCACCAAGCTGTTATTTTACACCTAGGTAAATCAAGTAAAAACAAATGCTGCAGAGGTTATTGGAAGCTTAATGTCAATTTGTTAAAAGATGGACAGTTTTGCGATACAATAAAATTAAGTGCCCAAAGCATTTTTAGTAAAAATGAGCTTGACCACATTCAAAAATGGGAACTTTTTAAATTTAAAGCAAGAGATATTGCCATAAGACGTAGCAAAGAAATAAAAAAACTAAATACCGCGAAGGAAATGGAAATTATGGGAAAATTAAATAATCTTCTATCTATAAATAATCCCAACGAAGATGAAAAGATCATGATTAAACAACAGAAAGAAGAAGTCGATAATTTCTATGTTGAATTAACAAAAGGTGCCTTTATCAGGTCACGGAGCAAGTGGCTGGAGCAAGGGGAAAAAAACACAAGGTACTTTTTTGCACTAGAAAAAAGAAATCAAAAGCGTAATAACATCACTTCTTTAAAAATAAATAATACTGTTGTCACCAACCCAATTGAAATATCTAAATATGTGAAAGACTTTTATAGTAACATTTACTCTTCCAATACACAACCAGACTCTTGTAATCTGTTTTTTCAGCCTATAAAGAACATTATTCCTACTATTTCAGAGCCTTTTCGGATGCAATGTGATTCACCTATTACTAAAACAGAAATGGAGATGGCTGTAAAATCAATGAAAAAAAAGAAGACCCCAGGAAATGATGGACTTCCGTCCGAGTTTTACCTTCATTTTTGGGAAATTATTGAGACTCCTCTCTTTGAAGCATTAAAGCAATGTATCGAAGCTAAAGAAATGTCAAACACAATGAAACAAGGGGTAATTTGCTTAATCCCCAAGCCACAAAAAGACCCTTTAATGCTCGAAAATTGGAGACCTATCACGTTGCTTAATGCTGACTATAAAATATTAGCTCTCATTTTTGCAAAACGCCTGAAAAAGGTTCTCAATGACATTATCAGTGAAACTCAGACTGGATTTATGTCTAATAGGCATATAAGCTCAAACATTAGACTTATTTTAGATTTATTAGACTACTCTGATTATATAAATTCTCAAGCACTTATCCTATTCCTTGATTTTTACAAAGCGTTTGACACCGTAGAACACAGTTATCTGATCAAAGCTATTCAGGCATTTGGATTTGGCTCACAATTTACTTCTGTTATCCAAATGTTGTATAAGAATATTAATAGCTGTGTTATGCTCTATCCTAATACAACTTCACGTTTTTCTGTCACAAGATCGGTCAGACAAGGCTGTCCAATTGCTCCATTTCTGTTTTTATTAGCGGTTGAAATTATGTCTATTTACATTAAGTCCTCCAATGATATTAAAGGTCTCAGTATTTTTGGAAGAGAGATTAAAATAACCCAGTTAGCGGATGACACTGCACTTTTTCTGAAAGACAAATCTCAGGTGAAAACGGCATTAAATGCAGTCCAAAAATTCTCTGAAATCTCTGGCTTGAAATTAAATTTGTCAAAGTGTGAAATATTATGTTTATATGATTGTATTGAGGTCTCAATGTGTAATGTGGAGGTAAAAGATAGAATCAAGTACTTGGGTATCTATATCTGCAAAAATGAAAATGACCGGCAACTGTTAAATTTTTCCCCAAGAATTAAAAAAACCAAAAGCATCTTTAATTTATGGCTACAGAGAGATATATCAATTTGGGGAAGGATTTTATTGACTAAAGCCGAGGGGATTTCCAGGTTTGTCTATCCTGCTTTATCTTTAAATGTGAGTAACAAAACATGCAATGAGATTGATAAATTTATTACAGATTTTGTGTGGAAAAATAAGCATCATTATTTAAAAAGAACGACTTTAACTAGCTCAAGAGAAATGGGAGGCCTGGTGCTCCTAGATTTCACAAATTTAAATTATACTTTCAAAATAAAGTGGATAAGACAGTGCCTGGAAAACCCTAACTCTGTCTGGTATTTTATCCCTGTTAATATTTTTTAAGAGGTTGGAGGTCTTGGGTTTTTATTACGATGTAATTATAGTGTTTCAAAACTCCCGTTAAAATTATGTGCTTTTTATCAGCAAGCTCTGCTGGCTTGGAAACTATGCTACAAGCATAATTTTTCTCCACATAACTGTATTATTTGGAATAACGAAAATATTACAAATAAGAACAAATCACTCTTTTTAATTAAATGGTTTGAGAAAGGGCTAATATTGCTACAGGACTTGTTTGATGACAATGGTAAACTCTTGTCTTATGATATTTTCTTAAATAAGCATAGTTTCCCAGTCACTTCTAGAGAATTTAACTTTGTTTCCAAAAGTATTCCCAATGGTCTTACAGAATTGATGAAGGCGCATAAAAATAACGCAACTCCTATTTCTTCAGATCCCCTACTCATTAATGGTATTAACATAAGTAGTTCAAAGTGCACAAATAAACACATCAGAAACTGTCTGCTACAAAATGACCACACTGTACCCAACTGTAAATCCCACTGGAACTCAGTATTCACTAATATAAATTGGAAAACCGTTTGGCTTAACCCATTCAAATTTTGCTTAAATAACAAGGTCAGGGAAGTTAAATGGAAAATAATTCATAGGATATATCCAACCAATTATCTTATTGTCAAATTTAAAGAAATAGACCCAAAATGTTCCTTTTGCAATATACATAATGAAACTATCCTCCATCTTTTTTACGAATGCCAGTACTCAAAGAATCTTTGGACCAGTTTAGAATCCTTTATTTATCAAAAAACTGCTACCAGAATTCAGCTGAACTCTTCACACATAATTTCACAATTTTATCATAAACAACATAAAATAGAATATATAGTTAATATGATTATTTTATTAGGTATATACCACATCCATAAATCCAAATTCTCCAACAGTAAGCCTCTTTTTAAAATATTAACAATTGAACTCCAAAATTACATTCAATCTATAGAAAATATTTCCAACAACAAATCACTTAAAACCATCAACACACTGCATCACTTACATCTCATATAGCAATTGTTTTGGAAATTGTCTCTAATATTTTATTTATTATTGTTATTATTATTTTTTTCTTTATGTATCTCAATGCCTCAGATTGGATTGTATTGTTGCTTGTATGCCTCTTCCTTTTCAAAATTGTTTTTGTTAATGTTTTGTTTTTAAGTTAATGTCTGAAATCATTTGTAATTTGTATGCACTTCAATAAAAAAAAAAAAAAAAAAAAAAAAAAAAATCCGGCTCGAGTCGACTTGACAAATCATCAGGCTTGTTTAAGCAGCAAAAATCTCCGTCTGGACTGCGGACGAGAGTTGACGGATGACGCTGAGGGGAGGGGAGAAATGTGAAAGGCACCGTGGACACTTCTCCAGCGCGAGAACTGCCAGACAGCCTCAGATCACGTGTTGTACAGAATAAAATCACATACAACTGTGTAAATGCTCCTGTTTCCCTCACACACCTTGAATTGACAAGGATATCACCAGCGCAATGAATAAAGAGCTGAATAATAAAGTTTCTACACTTGAGCTCTGTCTGTAAAGAAATGATTTTCAGCTCATCAGTATCACATTAATAATGCTGTCAGTGTTGTACAACATCCTGAGACTTTTCTGTCAGATTTGAAGTCTCTGTGATGATAAAAAAGTAAACTGAAGAGACGAGGAGAGAGGAGGAGGAACTGCACAGCGTCACGTTTCTGATCCAAACAGATCTGATCCAATCAGCTGTCAGTCCACGCGTGTTCACTGCACTTCATTTCCCAGCATGCATTTGGGTTTTGTAGTCATGCAGGCGGTGCATTTGCTTTTTTCTGGATTCACCGACGACGACGGCGCCTGCACTCGGATTGATCTCTCGAGATTACCGGGACCTACGTAGCGCTGTCGTCAGACCCCGACCCCCCTTACCGCCTGCGTCCACCTCGTCCGCCTTCACCGCCTGGCTCTGCTTAAACAAGCCTATCGAGGCGAGGAAAGAGCAACTGCTCCCGCCTCGATGACTACAAAATCAAGATGCATGATGGGGAATGTAGTGCAGTAAGGGACCGCTGATTGGCTTTGATCAAACGTGACGCGCTGCAGTTCCTCCTTCTCTGTTTTTATCGTGTTTGTGACTTTTATAACATCACACGTGTTTAACACGAGTCAGAAAAGACCCAGACTGTTGTACATTACACACAGCATCATTAATACATGATCCTGATGAGCTGAAAGTCATTTTTACAAAGGCAAATCTAAAGTGTGCCATCTTTATCATGAGCTCTTTATTCTTTGCTCTGGTGATGTGTGAGTGAGTTTATGATGTGTGAGGAAAACAGAAATGCGTTTACAACATTGTAGGTAGTTTTATTCTGTGCAACACTTCAAACAAACGCGAGAGCTCCGTGAGTCTGTGAGATCTGAGGCTGCCTCGTTGCTCTCGGGCTCAACAAGTGTCCAAGTTGAATCTCCTCCTCTTTGCCTCAGCCGCCTGCTCTCGTCTGCAATCCAGGCAGAGATTTTTGCATCTTGAACACACCTATTGGTTCATTTCACCCATCACTACTTATTGACCCTATTTTGTCCCGCCCACTTGGCTTGGAAGTGCACTTCCTGTTTAGCTCTGTTAAGGTAGGTAACATGTTTGTTTGTCTGTCTTGTGGGGCAATTTTAATTAAATATAATGACAGTTAAAATAAACCCATTGACTGAAATCTACAGGCTAAATGCAGCTAAACAGGAAGTGCACGTCCTAGAAAAGTAGGCGGAACAAAATAGGGTCAATAGAGATGCCTGGGAAAAACTGAACCAAAGGTACGGCCATTCGTGATACAAAAGGCATTTAGAGAGAAGCTATCTAACTAGCCAAAAATACAGTCAAGAGATGCTGATGGACTAAGGAATTTTGCAGATTTTGTAAATGCATGCGTGCTTGCTATGCCTCATGTAAAAGGACTACAAATACTCAATGACTGTGAAGAAAACCAGAAACTGTTGCACAAACTACCAGACTGGATAAATACAAGATGGAACAGACATGTAACAAAGACACTTATGGAAGGTGGTGAGTTTCCAAGCTTCAGCGAATTTGCCTCCTTTCTCTCACTGGAAGCTACAGAAGACATATTTGATTGCAAAAAAGTTCAAAGAATTAGATGTAACTATTTAAAATTTCCGATCCCACCCAAAGCCAAAGAAGTGCACTTTAAGACTATGAAATGTATCCCTGCAAAGAATTTTTGTGTTCTAAATTTAATATTGGAGATAATATTTGTGAACTTTGTAATAACAACATTTTTATGTATCTTCTCAAGAATATTCTGGGACAGTTTTTGTAATTGGGCACAACACAACAACTTGGGCATAGTATCTTTAAATTTTAAAGAAATTAAATTTGGAGTTTTTCTTGAGGACAAAAACAAAGACTTTACAATGAATAATCTAATTTTGATGGCAAAATTCTTCATTCATAAATGCAAATTTGGTCAAATTAAACCTATATTTAACATATATTTGAATGAGATGATCTCCCTGAGGAATTCACTAAAACGGTGTAAATCAAAAAAGGCACTATGGCTTTAACAATTGTATTGAAGTAATTTCATTTGTTCCAGTTGTATCTTGAATCTAAACTGACTTAATCTTAAAATTAAAAACTGTGGTAGGGGTCTTTTGCCCCTGGTCTGTCTTTGATTTTATTTTTCTCCTTTTCGTGTCACTTTTTGGAAACTCCTAAATAAAGCTTTTTGTAAACTGGCTTTATTTGTTTTTGTTAAATTCATGCACTTAATTTGTAAAGTGAAACCTGCTCAACTTGTAAGTGATTATATGCATTTTCTGAGCCTGTAAATTTGTTAAAGAGTAGCTAAACACCAAAGTCACTTTTTTTGGGTGATAAACTGTCTAAATGAACCTTTTATGATTATATCTACACATTCTTGGCATTATTTGACATTTTAGTGCAAACATGTTAAAACTCGGACTTTGGGGTCTAAAACGACGTCTGTATCGCCTACTACGGCGCTTCCTTAGTCATGCATTTGAATTTCGCGGTTGGAAGTTGGCTCTGTGTTGCTCTTCGTCGACGTCACAGCCTGGAGCGAGGAGGGGCGGGGCCGAGGGGGGACAAGTTCCGCTAAGCAGGCAGGCATGAAGCAGGCGAGCGAGCGGGCAGAAGCTAACAGCTAGCCGCTAGCCGCCACCGCGGCAGACAACAGGAGTGATTTAATGTACAATTATGCTACCGGAGTTGGATATGCGTGAATTACCTTCAACAAAATCAGGCTTAGAAGGGGGCTTCTCCCGCTTCCAACTGCCTCCTTCACGGCTAAAGTCACGAAGTGAACTGCATCGTTTGGACTAGCTTCTTGGTGGTGAGTGATCCAAAATCATTTCACAAGTTTATAAATATGAATCGTTGTTCTAGTGAAATATTTTTTTATGGTTGACTGAATTAGGGAATCGTATAATTGCTCTGTCTACTCCTGTTTCTCGCTTTGTAAGATGTGATAAACATCTTAGTACGTGGGTGGGATAGTTCATTCTGATATCTTGCGCCGTGAAATGTCGGGGTCAGACTAGCGTCATCGTGTTGTGGCAACGCCAAACGAAGGGGAAAGCAACAAAACAACAACGTAAAGTAACTTTCAATTGAAACTTTCACTCACCACCGCACAGTGGTTGTTTACAGTTTCCAAACTTTAGTATTTCAGCATCTGGCAAGCATTTTTACGTACAGCAAGTTGATGTTTTCCCCTTCGCGTCGCTGGCAAACAAAACAAAACGTCACGAAACGTCATCAGACCGACCTCGAGAATATCGGTGCTTTCCTTCTATGTATAGCTATGTATAAGTGTAAATGAACTAATAATGATAAAAATAAACTCAGCACAGCATGGGATGATGACAGAGCATATTTCTAAGAGATATATTAATTGGCTGTGATGCTGGTTTCAAATTCATATGGAATAGGTTAGCATAATGTGTAAAACGTATTTCAATTTATAATCATTTCTGTTTCAGATTACCCTGCATTGTTTCTTTCCCTAAAAGTCTTCATTACTGCGTTGATCTGCTCCACACAAGCTACACAGTTTCATCTACAGCTTTTCGATGACTGACATTTTCGAAAGTAAAGGCCTTCAGCTCATCTCAAACTCTTATCAATGTCCTCCTTCAGACAAAAAGAAACTACAGTATAATGTATGTTGTTAAAATGTTCAGTGTTTCTTTCTGCTCCAAACCACATGTTTTTATGGACAGAGGATCAGGTCTGGAGCTTTGGATTGGCCTGATCTGACATAAATGGATTGTGATTTCTCAATTTTTTTAATTGATTGGATATAGTTATACAGATCCAATTATAATGTAATGGACGTTATTAGTAGGAAAATGTTAGACTAAGAGGGATCACCATAGTCTCCCCGTCAATGTGAACACTAATTGCTGTGACCATGTATTAAAAATGTAAAACTGCAAAAAATAATTTGGACTTTTATTATTCAGAAAAAAAAAATCATATTATGAATTTCCCTTCTAAAAGAGGTAAAGTTGTACATGTATTCATGCATATGGTTTGATTTTCATGTGACTTTTCAGACTTCATGCTCTAAAAAATTCAAACTGCATTGTAATTGTAGCATTTTAATTTCCCAATATAGCAAATTTTAGTCACACACACCATAATTTCAAAATAGTCTATTTGTCTGTGGTTATTGTAAATGTAGGTTATAGTCTGCAAGATAATTATTTCCTATAATCTTATAATATGAGTAACTGCATGCATAATGGTATTTATAAAAAAAAGAATCAAATAATTTCGACTTTTCTGCGTGCTTATAGAAATCTGCACACATAGCATATATGCTAATTTGTGACACTGTCAAAACATTTATGTCTGTTTTTTTGTTTGTTTTTTATCTGGTGATCACGTTTTCATGTAAGCAATAAAGTTCATGATTGTGTGTCTTTTCTTTTTCAAGTAAATGTATTTGTTTCATAACGGCTATATAATTATTATATATATATATATATATATATATATATATATATATATATATATAATAATTTTTTTTTTTTTTTTGCCGTTTTGAATATATATATTGCCGTTGTGAAACAAATACATTTACTTGAAAAAGACACACGATCATGAACTTTATTGCTTACATGAAAACGTGATCACCAGATAAAAAAAAAAAAAACAGACAAAAATGTGATTATTTATTTGTAAATAAAAATTAAAAATCAACAATGTTGCACACAGACTACGCTAAAACAACTACTCTTGCCACTACATTTTACGGCATTTTTTTCCAACTTCACACGCTTTACGTCAAAAAGTCACGCTGCTTTACGCATCCGGCTGCTGTATATAAGCGGCTCACTCCAGAAGGTCCTCGTAGCGAGTTGGAGTTGGAAAGAGCGAGCATTGCGAGCGTCTTCAGAGCGATTCAGGTTAGCGAATAATACTTAGCATTTAGATTAGTCATATAGTTGTCTTGTTATATATCTTTACTTTGTTTTATAGTGTTTTTTCTAGTGATTTTAGTGATAGTCTGTAGATTAGCATTAGTGTTAGATTAGCAGTTGTGTAGCATAGGCCATTTTAGTGTATTAGTATTTAGTGTATTGTATTGTATTTTGTATTGTTATTTGTAAGGATGGGTGGGAAACGTAGGTGTAGTGTAGTAGGTTGTCACGGTAATGTAGGTCTACATGTTTTCCCACAAGATTTAGAAATTAGGCGCCAGTGGTTGCGCGCAATTGGCTTGAGTGAAAACTACGAACTCCCGCTTAGTGCTGGTGTTTGCCACCTGCATTTTACGCGGGATTCCTACTCCAACTTGGCCGAGGTTGAGATGGGCTTCGCTAAGCAGCGTCGCTTGGAGAGAGGGGCTGTCCCCACCCTTGCTCTTCCACGTCCACCAAGTGCAAAGCCACCAGCGCTGCTGCCCAAACCAACCAGAGAGATTGGATGTCAAACTGACCCCGTGTTAAACAAACACGCATTTGTCCAGGCTATCCTGAAGCCTTCCAGGCGAAGCAAAGGTAATTTTTCTCTATTTAATTTCTATTTTAGACATTCACTTGCAAAGGCTTTAAAAGTCAATGTATTGGCTAATGAATGTGGCATTTTTTTTTGTAGCTGTGCAGGCACGCACTCCAAACCGCAGTGTCTCTTGTGACACTGACACTTTGATGGTCCTCCCTTTGCCTGGAACCCCCACAGCAACCTCTACTCCTAACAAAAGAAGAAGGTGTGAGGTGTCCGGTGTATCTGACCCCAGTTTCCATCTCGATGGAAGTGCAAGCTCTGTCACTAGTACACAGTAAGAAATAAGTTTTGATAAGATAATTTCAAAGTTACATTTTTATGCTAATTTTACAATGACACTAAATTATTCTGTATTTGGCAATTCAGAGCTTCTGATGAAGTCCCACCTCACAAAGTGAAAAAATACATAGTCCATGAGGACAAACTGATGGAGCTTTTCCAGACATGTCCTGTTTGCTCTCGGCACTGTGTTGTAGAGAAAACCACAATTGGCAGTCTCCTACGAGTGAAGCAGCACTGCAGTCATTGTGAGTTCACCAATGACTGGTCGAGCCAACCCATCGTGAACGGCATTCCATCTGGCAATCTGCAGCTTTGTGCTGCTGTCCTTTTTAGTGGATCATCTTTTTGTCAGATCTCTAAGGTAAGGCATAACTTTTGGTATTTTTTTTTTCCCAAAGCATGTTAAATAAATTTTGTTTTCCTTTTTTATTGTTTTGTAGTTCCTGAAGGCGTTCAACGTTCAAGGTGTCTCTGAGCAGTGCTTTCACAAACACCAAGCAAGGCTGCTCATACCCACGGTGAACTGGCAGTGGAAGCTTGAACAGGATCAGATGATAGCGGAGGCTGTAGAGAGTGGGTCTGTGACACTTGGTGGAGACATGCGTGCCGATACACCTGGTAATTAGCTTTCATTAGAGGTTGAATTCTGTTACTTGCTATGCTAAAGTGAAATCTGTATTATTGCAGGACACTGTGCAAAATTTGGCAGTTACACGATGATGAACTTGAAAACAAATAAAGTTATTGACATCCAACTGGTTCAGGTAAGACATAATAAATTGTTATATACCAAATTGAGTTTATTAAGTGTTACCATAGAGCATTACTGCAGTTTTTGCTTTTATAGAGCAATGAAGTCGGAAACAGTGTACGAATGGAGAAAGAGGGTTTTGAAAGGAGCCTTTCATTGCTCAAAAATCAAGGTGTGAAGATTGAGGCCATTGTGACAGACCGCCACACCGGGGTGCAAAAATACTTAAGAGAGCAGGAAAAAGACATCACCCACTACTTTGACCCTTGGCACATGGGAAAGGGTATGTACTCTGTGTACTTGTTGATGTGTTATCATTATATTCTTGTTGATGCTGATGTTGATGTAAAGGCATAGGCAAGAAAATTGATGCCCTGGGGAAGACAAAGGGGTTGCAAGCAGTCACTTCGTGGAGGAAGAGTTTGGTGAATCACCTGTATTGGTCAGCCTCCACATCAACATCAGGGGAGGAGGCTGTGGCAAAGTGGAGTTCGGTGGCAAACCATATACAGAACGTTCACAGCCATGACAACCCCTTGTTTCCTCACTGCCTGCACCAGCCACTTGTTGGAGAAGAGGCAAGACAGTGGCTCAAGCCAAGTAAGTATACGTTCATGTAATCACCTCTGGTTGTCCAGAGGGAAATTATCAGTATTATTTATAGACAAAACGTTTTTGTCACAGGCACAGCCCCATGTGAAAAACTGTGCGCTATGTTGTTGTCTCCACGTTTCCTCAAAGACGTTGCAAAAATGAGCCCAGAGTACCACACATCATCTCTGGAGTCTTTCCACAGCCTCATTCTCAGATTTGCACCAAAGAATGTGGTGTTTTCATTCCCAGGGATGTTGTGCAGGTAAATATTTAGTAAATCTATTACATTCGATTGTAAAGTATGTTTTTTTTTTTTACAACTTGCATGCATACTGTATAATACACTGTATAAATATATCTTTTTAGGCTGAAACTAGCTGCACTGCACTATAATGAAAATGCAGCAAGGCCACATGCTGCAACATCATCAGGGCAGTTACGATATTCAATTGAGTATCCCAAGTACAAGCACGGTGATTTCACTGTGAGGGCTCTAAAGACTGATCCCACCTCCTGTATGCCATCATTCAAAATTGATTGTGTTGTCAAAATCAGATGATGATGAAGATGTACAGTATTTATTTCAGATATGTTTTCTCTGTTTAAAGGCTACATTGACAAGCTGATGGGACTACTTTTTGAAAGTGTGGTGGAGGATGCCACCACATATCAAAGGTTCACGGAACAGATTCCTATCCCAGAGAAGCTGTGTGCAAGATTTGTCAGACCTGACAAAAAAGATGCTGTCAGCAGACACAGGTCTCGGTTTTTCAAGAGCGTATAAGGTGAGCCATGCCCTACAGCAATAACTTTGTGAGGTAAAGGGACAAATAGGCACTTTTTTTTTTACAAATGATTTTATTATTTCTATCATTGTGTTGCACACATCACACAATAGTAGAGGAGAAGAGGATCTGTAGTACCACACAGTGATGGAGGAGGTGAACACAGCAGAGTGCTCATCTCCTCCATCACTGTGTGGTACTCTAGATCCTCTCCTCCTCTATCACTGTGTTGTACACATCACACAATAGTAGAGGAGAAGAGGATCTGTAGTACCACACAGTGATGGAGGAGGTGAACACAGCAGAGTGCTCATCTCCTCCATCACTGTGTGTACTCTAGATCCTCTCCTCCTCTATCACTGTGTTGTACACATCACACAATAGTAGAGGAGAAGAGGATCTGTAGTACCACACAGTGATGGAGGAGGTGAACACAGCAGAGTGCTCATCTCCTCCATCACTGTGTGGTACTCAGATCCTCTCCTCCTCTATCACTGTGTTGTACACATCACACAATAGTAGAGGAGAAGAGGATCTGTAGTACCACACAGTGATGGAGGAGGTGAACACAGCAGAGTGCTCATCTCCTCCATCACTGTGTGGTACTCAGATCCTCTCCTCCTCTATCACTGTGTTGTACACATCACACAATAGTAGAGGAGAAGAGGATCTGTAGTACCACACAGTGATGGAGGAGGTGAACACAGCAGAGTGCTCATCTCCTCCATCACTGTGTGGTACTCAGATCCTCTCCTCCTCTATCACTGTGTTGTACACATCACACAATAGTAGAGGAGAAGAGGATCTGTAGTACCACACAGTGATGGAGGAGGTGAACACAGCAGAGTGCTCATCTCCTCCATCACTGTGTGGTACTACAGATCCTCTTCTCCTCTATCACTGTTCAGACCCAGAGAATGAGATCAGCTGACCATGTTATTCCATCAGTGAAAGGAGTTTACTAATTCTTTATTTCTCTGATAACTCAGGAGGCATATTCCAAAAAACAATGGCATTATTAATGGGATCTTAATGGCAGTGTAGTTATAACTGTTCACCAGTAGGTGGGAGATGTCATCTTTTGACATGGTGTAATACAAAAATTCATAAAACCTTTATTAGAATTTAAAAATTGGATTTTGTTACCCATTTTGGGACAAAATTGTTATTTGTGTTTGTCCATATTAATTCAGTCAGATGTGAGCATTTGTGGCGATTTATTTGGGTAATTTTAATTTTTTGCTCAGGGCTTATGATCTGATTGTTTTTGATACTCGGGACATTGTGCTAAATTTGGCAGTTACACCTTGTTGAATCTCCAAACAAACCACGTAACTGATATTCAGTTGGTTCAAATATTACAGTATTAGCAGTTTCATTTTGTTATGTGCATTGTAATAAAATGCTTTTTGGTATATCTCATGTGTTGTAATTATTTTTCAGAGAGCAATGAAGTGGGACATGGTGTTAAAGCAGAGAAAGAGGGGTTTCACAGAAGCTTGTCGATGCTGCAACAAAGAGGTTTACAAGTCCAGGCCATTGTTATAGATTGCCATAATGACCAATATTAGAAAGGGTATGGACAATAATAAATTTTCACTACTTATGTATGTTTTTTGACTGCATTTATGTTATGTCACAGGAATCTGTAAAAAAATGGACTCAATAGGCAAAACTAAGGGAATGGCGGTTGTTAGTTTGTGGAGAAAGAATGTCGCAAATCATCTCTACTGGTCAGCAACGTCACCTACATCAAGGCAGAATCTAATCACTATAACAACATTGTAGAGACACAGAATGTTTGTAATTATTTGGCAGGTATGTACCTTTGGTAGATGTGATTTCACGTTTTAATGTATGTTCATATGTTTCATGTATGTGCTGACAAGATTTGTTTTTAGTGAAGAATGAAAAATTTAGTAAATCAAGGATACTGTGTTCAAACAAGGACACATTGAGATCTTTTATCAAACCAAGGTAAAGTGTTGTGGTAGTACTTGTTCTTTTGTATGACCATGTCTAACACTAAACCAGAGTAAAGTTTTTCTTTATGACATAGATCATGGACCTTGAGGACTACAAAGAAGTTTCCTGGAAACAGACTTTGATTAGCCCAAAATTATGTGTTTTTTTCTATACTTGTATAGTCACTTGCTTGATAATTTTCATTTGATTTCAGTTTCCATTGTTAAAAAACAATGATTTAATTTAATATCATAGTAACATTTTTCATAAAAATGTATTGGCTTTACATTACATTTTAAAAATATATTAATAATTATAAACCTAGTTAGGCATTAAGCTCATTAATATGGTTGAGCATGTACATGTAAGCTGCCAAATCAATTATCTAGGGGGGAAAACTGAATCACATGTTGAATTGATGAGGGAAGATGCTCTCTATTAACCCTCCAGGCCACAGTAAATAACAACACGTTTGGGTGACCACTGATATACATGTACTGCCAAAGTTATCACTGCCTGTAAGTCTGACGCTATTTCAACCTGGACAGACTCAAACAGACAAAATTATGCAATTAATGATGACATTTATTGTTACAGGTTTGGCACTTATGCCCCAGCAGAAAATAATGTGCATGTGATAAATGATGAGCTGTTGGAGCTGGAGATTTCCCCTCAGAGCCTAGACACTGGTGGTGGTGGAGAGGAAGAAGGTGGAAGTTGAGGTGGAGATGGGAGGAGGAGGGTTGCGATGAGATGAAATGACGCTTGCGACAGCTGAAGACAAGAGAAAAGGTTGAGCTGCTCTTTTGAATGTGGCTCTGACGCCCTGATAGGCCGAGAAGGAGGAAGAGAGCTGAAGATGATTGAACAAGCTGCGCAGAGTGAGACATGATTGGATCTGAGATGAAGCACAGGTGTGCTGATTACTGTTTTTTCTGCCCTATTGAGCACACCTGAATATAAGCCGCATTCACTACATTTAAGTAAGAAAAATGATAAAGTACATACTGTATATAGGCCGCACTTGTTAATAGTAAGTCTACGAGAATCAATAATTTTGCTGCGTTGCCGTATAAGCCGCAGTGTTCA
Organism: Mugilogobius chulae; assembly: GCA_038363315.1. Taxonomy (NCBI): domain Eukaryota; kingdom Metazoa; phylum Chordata; class Actinopteri; order Gobiiformes; family Gobiidae; genus Mugilogobius; species Mugilogobius chulae. The sequence goes on from CM076398.1 coordinate 32,012,766, forward strand.
AAAATTGAGAAAAAAGTAGCGGCTTATAGCCCAGAAATTACTGTACTGAGGCAGAAACTGGTTTAGTCTTCCAGGGTGAATATTCGCTCCTTAGCTCCATAACACATAGTACAAAGAATATCAAGGATGATTATTACATATAAGCTTCATTTACTACTCTGCATCTGCATAGATTTTTTCCCCAGGTAAAAAAAAAGTTGTAAGAGCTCTAACAAAATCAACAAATGGGGAGAGAGAACCAAGATGTAGATGCTTATATTTTGATCTGCAAGCATTTCTATTTATCCATTTAGAGATTTTAAAAAATGCATATATTAGCAATAGGCCCCTGACAAAATCTCAGTCATTCATCATGTTAAAAATATATATTTTTGTCTGACAGCCTGTCATATGCTTTGTAAATCAACATGTAAAATCAAATAAATATGTTATCAAGTGAAGCATTCTTTTGTGTCAAAATGCTCTCGTGTGGTGTTCATTGTCAGTTGGATTTTGCAAAGCAATACTTCCTTCTAATGTTGATCTTTACTGTTACTGATTTCGCCATCTACAGTAATTGGAATATAAGTTTGGTATGATAAGTATTTTGATAGTACTTTGTCTATGTATTTAATTGCTTATATGAAAAAACAACTTAAATTACTGTTGACATGGCATTGAAAAGACTTTATTTACAAAAAGTATTAAAAATCTAGAGGAGGAAGAAATCCCCTGTAGCTTCCATCTTCTGGAAATTCTTCCCGGATGCGGGTGACGGCACACGATGGTATGACCACCCTAACATGCTGGCCAAGGTACCCCCAGCACCACCTGACCGTGTTTCTGTAGGCCAAGTGCCTGTAGCAACTGAAAGGTTCATAGGACTGTAAACAATTGTAGCTACACTCCACAATTTATCTGCTATGTATCTTTTGGAAACTGACCCGTTGACCATTGTCTCCTGCATTTCTCCAAAGAGCTGAATGTAGGTGGCATACACAGCTTGGAGAACATACGGGTTTAGAGCCACCGCCTCAAACCCAGGATGGTCTGTGATGCAGGTTTGGACTCCAACCTGCTCACATCTGTGCATAACCTATAACAAAGTGAAGAATTATAGGGAACCTAAATCTTAAAATTTAGTTCACATTTCTGCCTCTTTAAAATTTAAACATCTGTTGTTGGTTTTTTTTAATGGAAATATAATGTTATAATAATGATACCTTTGGTATCTCTCTGCAGCACTTGTTCTCTGTTGGAGACAAGGAGCTACAATGACCGCAGGAGCACCTGTTGAGTATTACAGAACAGTATTCAAAAGCATGGATTATCTAAACAAATACTTTGTTACTATATTTGTGTCAGTTGATTTTAGTCAGAATCCCTATTTACTATAATGCTAATATTGCTTTACCACTCAGACACTGGCCCCATTCTATATTGCGACGCATCCGAACTAGCGGGACCTGCGGCTTCAGCCGCACTTGCTTCGGGGTTCTCCTCATCTTGTTGAGCTAGAGGCTCAAATTGGTACGGTTCGGGGCCGCTTGGCTCCGTAGTATCTACGGCTGGTGAGGACGGAGGGGAAAAATCCTCCACCTCAAAAGAACGCTCCGTTGCGAAGGTGGCGCATGAGCTAGCATCGCTGTCACTCTCCATTATGTACAGTAAGCTAACTGTCACTGTAGCTGTCACTCAGCTCTAGGCCCGCCCATACTCACCCCTCCCTCTCTCCATTCAACCCTCCGGGGACAGCCCACTTTTTGGCACATTTCAAATTTTGCTTGGGGGCGGAGCAAGGCTTTGGGAGGGCCGTTTAGCCCCGCTTTAAAGAGAAGCTAAACCCTAAAATAAGTTTTTTTTGGCTGTTAATCTATGTATATGGTGTTTAAATAGCATTGTCTACTGTTCTGAGTCATTTTTTAGCATTTTAAGTGCAAACTGATCAAATTAGCAGGTTTCAGGTCAAAATAGTCACAAACTGGCTGTGTCTCTCATGTCAGCTCCAGGTGCTCTGTGACCTTAGCGTGTCATTGTCCACTCAAAATGAAGCACTAATTGCAGACACCTGCTGTCAATCCAATCACACTGCTGCTCTCCTCTCTGAGCCCCTCCTTTGCCCTTCCCCCAATGCTTTTCAATGAGTTTGCTGTGTTTGAAATGTGTTTGTGGGTGAAGTTTAGGGGGTGAGCTTCTCTTTAAGTCTGTGGCCTGTTCTTTTTTTGATGCGTCTAAAAGATCTTAAACTCCTCAAGTGTGAAGCCGGTTTTAGAGAGGTTGAGGAGCTTTGTCACATGGGAGGAACTCGGAATAGAGCTGCTGCTCCTCCACGTCAAGAGGAGCCAGCTGATGTGGTTTGTGCGTCTGCTTCGGATGTTTCCTGGTTTGGCAGGGCAATATCAAGATAAAAGTTGAATCGTGAGCTCATCTCTGTGACATTCTGCTTTTTGATAAAATCGTCATATTTTTGTTTCCCATTTCTTGATGCACCTGTTTGTTCAAACACAGATTATTTTTTCCAACTTCTTTTAGACACAGATTTGCTAAGTCCACTTCTTTACAGTGACTTTGGACTTTTTTTTTCAGTCTCTTATGAATTTTGAAGGTTTTGTTTCTTGGACTGCACTTTCAAGTCATAAAAGAGAAAGTTTGTGCTGCACAAATATTTCTATTTACGACTGAAACATGGATTTTTAGCACATGTTGATGTCTAAAAGTTGTTTTGCGGCACAATGTTCTGATTAATTGTTTATTTTCATCACTTTTTATTGAAGCCTTGAGGTCACTTGCTGGATTTTTTCTTTTTCAAAGGCTTGTGTCTCTCCACCACAATGTAGTTCCGTTAAAAACACATCAGATTTAACTCGTAAGAACGACAGCAAACTGTAAATCCCTTAACACTTTTAGCAAATCACACCACATCTTTATCATAATCCTTTAAGATTTTAATTTACTCTCATCTCCCATCTACATCAGCTCCGACTTCTTTCGCTCTACTTCTGCCGTATATACAATAGTTTCTCTCCTTTCAGTTTTTTCAGACATAAAAACACTCACTGCTGATTACGAGCGTCGGATGATCAGACGACCGGACACGATTCGCTTCCCGCTGAGATCTGAAGAAAACTGTTGAAAATACAAGTCCTGAGAGACGTTCTGGGGTCAGCGCGAGTTAGTTAAGCGCCCGGTGGCTGCGTAAAGACGACTTATTTGGCAACGCACCGAGTCTGAGATGAAAAGAGAGGGCACTTTGAGTTGCTTTGTGTGTGAATTGTGCGAATGTTTCTTGCCGTATAAAAGGACTAAAGAGTATTTGCTTCATGACAAGATCTTGGGATTCATAAAAGAAGCTGCTTTTTTGTCTCTTATACTCTTTATGAATCAATAGCTTCTATAAGTCTTACAGCAGCATAGTTCAACCTTTATCTGGTTATTATTTATTTTAAAAGATAGCTATAAACGATTATTAACCATTATATTAAACAGAGGTTGTTTAACGAGAACTAAGTCTGTTTGTTATTTAAGTTAAGGTTGAGGTAGCTAACTTTTTTGTTGTCAATTAGTCAACTTTGTGTTTCCACTAAAACCTATATATTAAATCAATGTAGCACTTTTAGTGAAAAAAACTAGACTATTGTATGCTGTTTAAACTGAATAATGAAGAAGTTTATTTCTCGTCAGGCTCTCTGATTGGCTGAGCTGGGGTGGCCCTTTTCAGTTTCACTTTGTTGTTTGTAAAAAGAAGTTTATAGACTGTAATTGCAATCAAAGTAAATACATGTCAATATTAACCATGTGTCGAAGGATTTATGAGAAGAAGTTGTCAGATTTAAAACCTTAAGTGTGAAAATCACTTACCCCACCTTTAAAATAATATACATTTACAGCACAACTGCAGAGATTCTTGTACCAGATTTTAGCTTTTACAGTTAATTAGTAGGACGAGGAGAGGCGCTACTGGACGTATTTTTAGTGGAAACCGGAGCACCAGAGCACAGACACACAGGCCTTGGGCCGGCCAGGAGCCGAACACAAAACTTACATGCTCTGAGGCCAGAACCCTGCCAACTGTGTCACCAAACCACAAGAAAGCCACATATACCACGACCATACAGGACATTTAAATTACGTATGATTAGATTTCACTGCTTTTTTGCGTAATTATACGCGTTGCAGTCCCAGTTCATTTATATGTTGGTTAAGATGTGTTCATAGTTATGAATATTAATGAAATCCTTATCCTAATCTTAACCTGTCCCAAGCCCCAGACTAAGTCTAAGCTTATCCATTACACTTAACGCTTACACGCTGTAAATTTTCGGGTTATTTTTACACGTTTTCATATGATGCTTTATTTATAGTGTAACATATGTGTGAAAAAGGCGTGAAATCATACTCATAATACGTAGTTTTCATGTTGCAGTGTACGCTTTTCTGTGACACTGTTGGTTTCACACAATAGTCCTGATAATCACTTGACCCTGTCTTTGTTTATTTCATGTTAGTCCTGTTTTCTTAAAACAGTGGTTCTCAACATCTGGACCCCCATTTGGGGTCACGAAATTGTTTTGTGGAGGTCACCTGAAAAAATGTGAAAAAGTGATTATTGGTCAAAAAGATCTGACAACTTTCAAAAGCTGTGATGTAGATTATACACTGAAAAAAAAACGTCGCTGGATCAGCGTAAAAAAGTTATGGAAAGTTGTTGCGCGCAATAAAATCATGTTCTGTTTGTATAAAATATTTTATGCAGCCTTGTAGTAAAATAAATACGCCATTTGAGCGTAACTTTTTAAGGTTTTAAGCTTTTAAAAAAATTATGCTACCTTGGTACATTTCACATATGCTGAAATGCTGTAAGTTTATTATTATTCTATTGCATAAACAAAACATGCAACTGGAGCATAACTTTTTTGAAAGTTTGAAGCTAAGAAAAGTTACGCTCAATCAGCTTATATTAATAATGATTCTACATTATAAGTGAAATATAGAAAGGTAGCGTAATTTTTTTAACCTTTAAAAGTGTATAAAGTTACGCTCAATCAGCGCATATAATTTACTACTAGACTGCTTAAAATATTTTATAACACCAGAACATGATATTTTTGCGCGCAACAACTTTCCATAACTCTCTCACGCTGATCCAGCGTAATTTTTCAAAACTGCCATTTGAATTGGTTATTGTATTATTTTCACACCAACCTTTCAACAAAATATTTTAGCATTTCACAATTAATTTATGTTAGCAATGTCCCGATACACTTTTTTGGCAGCCGATCAGATATTGATTTTTTATCATTTATATTTATCAATCTCATCCCGATACCAATTTTTTTTAAATAAGAAAGGTTACTTGTGCCTTCATAAAAATGGTAATGTTGAATTTGTCTCTAATCGGTATAAAATATTATCAGTATCAAATAGATCGACATAAAAATAGTCTTGAAATTTTGTTATAAACTGTAACCTCAGTGCACAACATAACTTTTGTGGATATAACTTTGGAAGCTTCGTAACAATATTGTAGAGGTAACTATCACTGTCATTAATGTTATCTGCTTTAGAACCTCTGCAGTGAGCTCTTCTGTCTGTGTTTGAGATGAGGCAAAGCCTGCAGAAGCTTGAACAGACAGGTGGAAATTAATTTATTCAAAGCATGAGACTGATCTTGTGACTGGCACCGATAGTGAAAAAAGTGCCAAGATTGATACCGATATCAGTATCAGATCGGGACATCCATAATTTATATCAAACATTCACTATTCACTACTTTGAAATGCAATAGGTTATTGGGTCTAGTCAGCCCAGAAGTCACCACTAATTATTAGCATTTTATACCCTTAGAGTAAAAACAGTGTAACCCAGGGGACACATTTGTGCTTTTAGAAAAGCATCCCCACGACAAACCCATTGTACATTTAGGGTGGCATATTGGTATTACTCAAAAGCAGCTACACAGCTTTCACATTGTCATCAATTTATTAAGCCAAAAACTAATGCAAAAAGTTACTCACAGAGATTGTCTGTAAAACGGATGAGTAAAGTATTAATACAGTTCATCTTCACTTAGCTGTAGATAACAGTTCATCTCATTCAGGTCATATTAGTCCTTGTGCGTTTTTCTGTCCTCTTGTTCATGGCACAGAGCCACACAGTCCAAGATGATACTGGTAAACTGATGGTGAAGGTTGTCTTGCAGTCCAGATCTTGTGAAACATGGTGGGTCAGGACATACAGTAGCTCACCAGGCTGAAAAAGAAGGGCAAAAACAGACTTGTTCAAATCAAAAGCAAAGCTTTGCACACCAACATTTTTATATTTACAACTACTAAGAGCCATTAATGCAAATTATTTGAAAATATCATCTCGTCTGGATCTCGTCCCATCCCTAGTAATGAAAAAACAACAACAACCTATGGCTATATTTCTATTTTAATCACTTCAGGATCTATAAACAGCAAATGTGTTTAGAAAACTTCTTTTCTTATCAATGACCCAAATATACGTCACAGTGAACCATGACAATAATCAGCAAAAAGAAGAGAAGTAAAACAGCATCTAATTCAAACAAACCTCAGAATTTTCAGGCTTAAAATTTAAGCTTGAGCAAGATCTCCTTGAAATGGGACAAAAGTCTTACCTGACTCCAGTAACAGGCTCATCAGTCTTCTTTCTGAATGTGTGACTGCAAAATCCAGGCATCTCTCAAGTCATTGTCTGGAACATGAAAATAAGAGCTATATTATTATTTATCTCAAACTGAAGCAAATGCTTTTGGATCTAAACAAAATGAACATTGTTTAAAAACAGTCTTTGTTGTATTTCAAAAAGTGAATGGTCTAGGCATCTGCAAAAATCAGCAAATAATAAAAATAATGAAAACGTTTTCATGCCAAAGTACAAGGTAAAATAGAAAAAATTATCTCTGCACCAACTGGCCTTATAACTATGAGTTCTATGGTAAACAGAACCAACTGACACTTTTTTTATGTACATGCTAAAACTATAACGCATGTTAAGACACTGCAAATACAAGCTGTACCTACATGGTGAAACTTTGTGTTGAGGTGGTTCATCTCAGTCTGGAGCTCAGGTCTATGGACACATTGAAAAACACATTTCTGTTAGTGTCAATCGCAGAGGCAAAAAAAACTCACAACTGCTTTTCTCTGGAGCTCTCTGGAACAGTAGGAGACTGCCCAGGTTCAGGAAGCACTGACTCCTAATTATAATCTTTTTTAGATATAAAAGAGTTTAAAAAAGGCACATGGCGGGCTACATGGCTATGTGTCAACTGATTGTTTATTGTACTCAAGGTAATTGTCAGTTTTAAAAACAAAATTTGACAAAACAGTTTAAAGAGAAGCTAAACCCCAAAACTACTTTTCTTGACTGTTAACTGTGTATATGGTGTTTAAATCCCATCGTCTCATGGGCATAAAAATAATGGCCGGGACAATCAGAACTTTCCACCAGGACAGTCTCGAGACGAACACATCCGATCCCATATTTTATTCCCCCGCAAGTATTGAAATCTAAAGAGCTTTTGTACACATTATTTTCAGCATCGTCGCAAAAAAAAAAAAAAAAAACATTAAATGTGCAAATCATTTCAAGCCAGTGATCGCTCCAGCCTGTTCTACTCTTCAATTGGAAGAGTAGAACATTAAAAAATTAAAATAATAAAACACAAAAATAAACAAAAAAACAGCTTAACTGAAAGTGCAATGTAAAAACAAATGGATTTGAATAATTTCAAAACGTCACCTCAAGTGAAAGGACTTTTTTTTTTTTAGGCCATTTAGTGCTTAACACAATGTTTTGTCATAAATATACCTACTTGTTGAGTTATGAGAAAATCCACACAGTGAGGGATGCTGGGAGGGTTCACAATCTAAAGAGAAATCACAGACAAAACAAAATAACTAATATAAAATGAATATTGCTATAATATTTACATTTAAGAACTTTGGATTTCACTTTAATGTTTATGGGTGTCATTTTGAGATTGTTTAAATGCTAAAAAAATTGTTGTTTTTCATCCATTATTTTTATCATATTTAGTGCCGTCGCAAATAAGCCAATTGTTCATTATTTCACTATTCTATGTCAAACAAATTGTCTAGCACAAGTTTTGAAAAATAATAATTTGAAAGGACACTACAGTAAGTTGTATTTTAGTTTGGGACCAGCCCAGAGCACAAATCAGGCTAGCCCTGAACCTGGAGAGCGGCGCAGGTGTTTTATCAAACTCTGCATCCCCTCCTCACAGGGATACACGCACACTCCTAAAAACTTGAATCAACAAACAGTAATTGCTTACTTTTTTGACAGAATAAAACAAACAAAGCCACGCAATAATTACTACCATAGTTTTATAAAACGTTGATTATATGCATCCACTGGTGAGCTGAAAAAGAGTCCTACACTATTCCCGAGTGTCTGCTTATAAAAGGCCAATACATACAGTATATAAAATACAAAATATACATTTGTGTGGCTGAATTCCAACCACGAGGAACATTCAGCTCACCAGAGGAGTTAGTCAAGTGTCTGTAATGGGCTATTTTGGAAACAGAACAAGACAACAACAATAACTAATGATTTAAGCTACGGCATAGAAATATGCTTTAATAATTTGTTGTCTTTGCATAAATCTGACAAAAATGTAAATGACTATTTACTGCATGCTACAAGCTAGCTCCACCAAATTAATACTAAATGCAGTGCTTAATATTTTTTGTACATTGTCAACATAAAATATTGCAATTTGTAGAATATAAAGTCATCTTGTATAGCTACAGATGAGCTGATTCAAGTTTTCACCAGTGTGAATAACCTGCTGCAGTACTTGTAAATGTATCTATCACTCTGGTGTAGGTGCTTTAATAAATAACATTTTCAGTATTTGTTTCATATTAGACTAACTGAACATTCTACTGGGTGAGGTCACAATCCTGGCTCTTATAAATCCACAAATATCAACAGTTGAACAAAACAACAAACATTAAAGATTTGGGTATAGCTGATTTTTACACTGCAAACACAATTTAGGTTTTAAATCTGTCAACTTCCTCTCATAAATCCTTCGACATGAGGATTAATATCCACATGTATTCATTTTGGTTGAAAACTTCTTTTTACAAACACAAAGTGAAACTGGAGAGGACCACCCAAGCTCAGCCAATCAGAGCGCAGCATTCAGCTCCTGATTAGAACTAAAATTCTTTATTATTCAGTTCAGACAGTATGCAGCGCTTATTTTCACAAAGTGCTGTATTACTTTTTAGAGAAAGCACAAAGTTTACTAATTTACAACTAAAAAAGTTCGCTACCTCACTTTTAACTGTGCTAATCAAGCAAAGTTAGTACTAATTATTTAAGCCCGGTACCAAGAGCTTGCAGAGGTCCCAAATCGATGCAAATATGTCTCATTGAAGCGTTGCCTTCGTTGCGGGCTGCCGCCATTACATGTACAAATATCCACGCACTCACCTCACCACCAGGGCTGAGTCTGCGATGGCGTCTCTGCCTCTTCAACAGCTCTATGCAGATCCAGTGGCACCAAAACTCAGCTCTGGGAACAAAGCGGCTCAGGGAAAAACAAAAAATACAGTTCAGTAGTCGCACAAACAGATCAGGAAATACAGCATTGTTTTCACTGACATTAGAATCAATGACAACATTCATGTATGACAAATATTAAGTCATTTACATTAAATTTAATTTATGCAGGCCAGTATGTGGGGCCACTTATAGATTTGTCGTTTAAAGCTAAGTTACTGATCATGTTACTGATATAAATCATAAGTTTAAACAAGTAAATTACAGACAGCAAGAGGTGGTACTGTTCACATAACATACTTTATATATTACTTTCCTTAAGCTTAGTTGTTTGTTCAAGAGATTAGGTTAAGGTAAAGATTTTTAGAACAAGATATATTTACAATCTTTACAATGTTTTAATGTGCCCTTAAATTCTTTGTATTTTGATAGGTCAGCTGAAGACGTTATTACCCAAGGCTGTGTTCATAAGTTTCATTATCACCACATTAATTTCAGGTTATGTTAAAGAATAGTCATTTACAAAAACAATTAGGACATTCTGAAAAATTCTTTATGAAGAGGCGGAGATGATCCGTTCTGTTTTGAATGACGACCACTGAGCCTTTTGGGGTTGATTCTGAGTTTTACAATGATCATACTTTGATACTGATCCTAAGTATAGATAAGATTCAATAGTCTCTTCACCTAAGTATGTTCCAGTGTAAATATTCATGTATACTCATTCAGATGAAACAACAGTAGTAAAAGCTGTAAATACTGCCTTTTCAATAGTCTGGTTTCACATAACATCACAACATTCTACAAGACAACATTATTTCAATCAGGTTGTGGACAGCTAAAGCACACATCATTAATGTGTGGCAATGTCAAATAGTGCAAATTCGGTTTTATATAGAAGAATTACGGTTATACAGTGATGATGGTGTTGAAAATGTTATACCATCTATCCCTAATATAATCAATATGTTGTACTAGTAAAAAAAAAGGTAATTAGTTGACCAACTGATGTCACTACCTTGTGCAGAGATGACAGCCCTGTTCAGCCTTTAATGTGCAGTTAGAACTTCAGAAGATCTCAACACAGAACAGCTGCAACAGAAGAAATATTTAAAAGTAAAGAAACAAAATACATGGTCAACAATAGCATTTTTATTAGGATGATCTATTAATGATAAAAAATAATAATTTGCTTAGAAGAGCTGTGCAATTGATTGAATTTCTAATGCAAATTATGATTATTGCTGTAATCACTGAATATAATTGTGCATATTTAAGTAATTGTGAATATTAATTAATATATTTTTCCTGTGAGTTGCAAAAGTATGTCCCAAATAATAGTTTCTTTAGGCTAAAGTAAGTCTAAAAAAGGATTTTATCAGACCTAAGCCACAGTAACAGGCCAAGTGAAACAGGACTATCAAACAGGAGGACTAGGTCAGATATAGTAATATCAAAGATATAGTATATACTATAAAAGTTTGACCACGTAAAAAAATGAGAAAAAATATTAATAACAAGACGCCAATTCATTAGCGTCAATTTTGTAGCCTGTGCAGTCGACGTTACTTTTGCAACGTGTAAAACATATCTTGCTTCGGTTCACAACAGCTCCGTGTAGCAGTTAGCAACATTAACGTTAGCGCAGTGGCACAAAAGCAAAATAAAACGATGATTACCACATATAAATGCGTTAACCTCCTTTAGTGCACTACAAACATAGCTTTATCACACACTGATGTCTCACCAGTCGCAAGTTTAAGCTCATTCAAACAACGAAGTGAAGAAAACACGATGTTCAAATTTAAGTTCTCCGATGCGGCTTCACGTCGCCTAATGTTTGTTTCTCATGTTAATGAGCAGACTTCACCACACACCAACTGAGCACGATGATTAAGTGCGATAAGTAGCTAACCTGCATATCCATTAAACGTCCCGTTACCATTTCTGCAGTCTTGGGGTCTGCGCTGTCTCAACGGAGTGTTTATCACACAGACCACGGCTCTGGCTTTGCCGTGTTTAGTGACGGAGCTCCCGGAAATTATCACAAAGTGTCGTAAAAGTGGCGCGCATGTTGCGGGGGTAAAAACTCTAATTAGAACTAGATCATTCTTAACGGATAACGTTATCAACATACTGACTGTGCGCTCTCGAAACAAGCTAACTAAGCCAAGCACACACGTATTCAGAGCACCCGGAGGCACAATAGCACTAGCTTGCCCTGGCTCTAGCTAACGTTATAACTGTCGTATCACGGTTACTCCCGAGAGAAAACACGGTAATTAGCTTAACTCTTGATTTTCAGTTAGAAAATACAATGCTTGTTTTCCACTTTCGGTTTTAAGATGAAAGACAAAATGTAAAGTTTGCCCGGATACATGAATCTTTTGACCCTGTACCTGTCAGTTGTAACGGCTAACCGTCCTCAATGTCTGAACAAAACCAAATAGGATGATAACTTACAACACCCACACACACTTCTTCACAGCCACCACTTTTCTGTTACATACTATCACATATTTTGAGTGTCTTCCATTTCCAGTATATTTCAAGAAAGACATGGTTATTGGTTATTTTACTAAATGACAAGTCGATGGCTGAATACACTGGCGCGCTTGGAGACCGTGATAATAATACCATGGCCTGCCATTATCGCAAATAAGTCCACAAAAAATACTGGCTAATCTAGTTATCACATTTTATTACAACCTAACACTTAGATATTGTAATTTTAGGAAGCTTACCTTTCAAAATCGGACTCCGTGAAGAAACAGGGAGAGAAAAATGTATAATCCAAAGCAGGACAAAATGGCTGCTGCAAGTTCTGTTAAACCGTTTTTTTCCCGCTGGTCAAACTAAAAGAAGGGGAGGGGCTAAAAATGGGCGGTATTTCACCGCAGCATAACTTTTTTATGTTTTGCTGTCATGATTAAACCATGCAGCATCAAGGCATCAAATGCCACCTCAACATGAAAAAGTTATGCTCACAGAGAATGCCTGATAAAATTATGAAAAGGCAGCATAATTTTTATTTGCAAATTGAGCAACTCCCTATTTTCAATTTTTTCAGTGTATAGATTAGCACAAAAAAGGAGTATCGAGGCATTCTGATGTTCAAAAGTATAAAAATCCTTTGGTATAAAATTATTTTTATACTTTTGTGTCTCGGTTCTCCTTTTTTACTGTTCTACTTTCCATGGATCCTTGATGAGCACCTGATTTACTATCATCAGACCCGTCAGCACTCACTTACTTCCTGGTTATATACTGTATATAGATGATTTATCCTGACTTAGGCTTTGTCTTTATAATAAAATCAAAGATAAGACTACTTTATCACTTCATAGACCGTCTACATTTTGTGTTTGGGGTCGTGACTGAAAAACATTGATAACTTTGCACTGCAACTTCAATATTTAGGTTACAATATAGGCCTATATTGTATGTATACATCATATAGTTTTACTTTGGCTATTTTATATTATTTTATTATTCTGTACCTTAGTTAGTTTATTAGGCATAGGCAGCATAATAGGCTACTTTTTCCACCACAAATACATTTTTGACTTGACTTTTCGAGTGTAGCCCACATTTGTTGTGTTGAGTACACATTTTCAGTAGAGCGGACAGTCTTAGTCTTTCCACTCACGTGCATGAAGTGAGATAAAAATAACTAACCCTCATCAGGGCAAAACAGACCTAAACTCGGACCAGAGCGTCACATTCAAACGCTTTTTGTTCACAAGTTTAATCCTAAAACAGGAGAAAACCCGGATAAACCCCATCACCACCAGCAGCTGCAGCTCTCTCACCAAACGACCGTATTAACAATTAATATTGGACATCCGGTGGCACTGCCAGCTGCGCCCCTTCTCTCGCTCTCATTGTTGTCTGTGCGCGTGAGGAGCGTGGCTGGAGAGACGCTGCTCGGGTAGGACGCTTTTTATCAGAGCATGTTTATGAGACATTCGCTTTGCGCTGCGGGATGTTCTAATGTTTGGGCTAAAAAGTGTGGATTGCTTTGCTTTCTGTGGTTCTTCCTCTGTGTGCCAGCCCGCTCTTCTTCTGGGGTCGACAGTGTGAGCGGAAGGATGGCAGGTTGTAGCTGTGTACAGACGGTGCACGGATGCGTAAAAAGAGCGTGAAAAGAGGAGAGAGGAGAAGGAGGCGACCGTGGCTGCTGGAAGAGCTGTTGTGTCCGCGTGCAGAGGCGGGACAGCTGCGCGAAACATAATGGCTTCTCTCACCCTCTAAAAAAGCGCAGAATCACGGCACGTCTCTCTTGTGGTGAAACTTTAATGAACGTGAGAGCGGTACGTAACCAGCGCGCGCGTCCTTGGTGTCACTTTCCCGCCACCTGCTTGTTTCTCGGGATGTTCTAGCGGGAGATGGAGGTTTGTTTGCCCGCTGTGGGACGCTTAAAAACGACGCTGTGATGTGGAGCACCGGTTGATCGTACGCGCGCACATGTGGCGGTGAAGGGCACGTAACGCCGGCGTAATGTTGTTGTAGTAAGTAACCTCGCGCGTGACATTTGTGCATCTTTGTCGACCCCGTGCACTTACGCTATGTTACGTTTTATGGCTGACATCTGGAAACACGTGCGTTTTCCGCCATAAAATGCAAGACGTGAACGTACAAGCCAATACGGAACATCTTGTGAAATAGAAGCCAATAATAATAACGCAGAGGCTGTAAAAGTGAACAAGAGGCCACTGTGCACGAGCGAATGCGTTTTAACAGTAATTATAGTTTTAATAATGTGTCGTAAAGGTGGTGGGATTAAAGCTAATTTGGTAGTTGTTTCAGTCTGGCATATTTTTTCTGTTTATTATAAGAATGTTAACTTGAGTCCAGCAACAATTAAGGCTAAATATTAATAAAATAAAATGTATATTCCGTAATAACTATACAGACATTTGACTCAAGTTTTGTGTGGTAGTCTTTATGGTAAATATTTATCAGTTTTAAGTTGCAATTTATGAAGAAATTGACGAATAAAAGTTGAAAATTAGAGCTAGAATTTGGGAATCCCTCTGCATTTATTGTCAAAAAGCACCAAAATGCAATTTACAAACAATAAATTAAAAGTCTTAACAGGTAGTATTTCAAATCTTAGGGTCTGTGTCATTTATGTTGATTTTGGCCCAGATTTACAATGTGGTTGCAAGGTAACAGTTGTGGTATTACCGCTGCATTTGTCATATTTACTGGACAAAAGGCAACTTGTCCGTATTTACTTGCTCAAAAAAATCTGATTCTGAATTAAAGTGCATGTGGCAGGTTAGACCATATTTTCAGTAAAAGACAGTGAACATGATGATATTAAGATTTCACCAAACAGTTCGCTTGTTTTCACTGAGATTGGCTATTTTTGACGTTTGTAGTTGTATTTTGTCCAGTAAATATGACGTATGTAGAGGGGAACCCACAACTGTTACCTAGCAACCTCATTGTATGAGTGACAATGACACAGATGGTAGTATGTGACACCTAAAAGATGTTAAATGATTGTTTAAACCAGGAGTTCTCAAACTCTTTCAGACCAGGACCCCTTATTGGCTCAATAATCCTCTAAGGAGCCCCTATCACTTTTCGCTCTGGTATCACATTAAAACTAAATTAAAGCTAAGCTATCTATCAAATTTAAATAAATGGTTAGTTTACTTTGTTCATTTTTATTGGTTTACTTGTATCTATTCAAAGCTAAAATTCATTTTTTTTTTCTCTTATGCTCATTCACCTTTGACAAATTTAAGGAACCAGAGGAAATATTTAGTGCATGAATTATGTTCCTTATAAAATGTGACATGTTATATAATTATGTGAAATAATTAATCAATCAAGAAATAATGCCTCGCATGTCATGATTAAAATATAGTTATGATAAGCCAGGTAAGTGTTATAATTTATTTATTTATTATAATCGGTGGTGCAGCGGTTAATGCTCTGGCAGGAGAGTAATTTGATCACGTTTGCATGTTCTGCCCATGTCTGCTTAGCTCCTCAGATTTCCTTTACCACTAAAAACATGTACAATCTCTTCCTTTCCCCAAAACTCCCCTGACTTTCCTCGCTAAATAAAAATGGTAACTCCGTTGCTAAAGCACATTGGCAGTATTTATGCTTGATATTATAGTTTTGATCTTGATCTGTCCTGGTTCTGCACTGATATTGATCCTTGGATTGGGCATGGGTGCTGATGATCAATATACACTTAACTAGATCTTGTATCTGTTTCTTAATATGGGTTCAGTTTATATCATGGCTGGGTCTTTAAGTGGATGTAAAACTAATATGTAATACTAATAATGGCTGTTGTTGAGTCATACCCAGAATCTTTTTTAATCTTTGAATTCACACAAGGTTCAGTCTCAGAAAAGTTTTCGTTACCATTTTGTTTGAACTAAATGAACAAGGAAAAAATATAGTTACTTGTCTCTCTTTTGTGATATTGTTAATGTCAACATTTAATTTCATTGTTTGCTCTCAAAGTTTGCTTTGATTCATGTAAAACTATAATTTATACAGACACAACGGCTGATGATCTTCAAAACCATGTCTGATTAATACTTGTAACTTTATTT
Source organism: Mugilogobius chulae (assembly GCA_038363315.1). NCBI lineage: Eukaryota > Metazoa > Chordata > Actinopteri > Gobiiformes > Gobiidae > Mugilogobius > Mugilogobius chulae. The sequence goes on from CM076398.1 coordinate 32,028,896, forward strand.
TTTAAAGAGAGGTAACATTACTTTTTTGAGTTTTAATCCTGTTCATTGTAGGGCTGAAGTCGACCAAAGAAATTCTTGATCGACGAGGCGTGGCAAAAGCTCTGAAGCTAAAAAGTATTGATTCAACCAAAGCTGCTTAAAAAACAAAACAAAAAAGACAATGACAACAATTTATACAGAAAGTTAATAGGAAATTGTGTATTTATTTCCAAGAAGGCAAAATAGACCAACATTTTTTGTCCAATGTATCTTCATAAATCATAAATCCTTCTAATTCTAATCTAATTAAAATAGTTGGTCGACTAAAAAAAATCTTGGTCGACTAAGACTCCATCGACCGAATAATCGACTAAGCGACTAAAGGACTACAGCACTAGTTCATTGTTTACCCAAAACACAGCTGAAGTGTCTGTAATATACTATTCTGTCCCTCTGCCTTAGAAAACATTATTCTGAATTTCCCAATTCTGTTATTGACACTGTTTATTAGAAATATCTCTGAGGTCTTCTGCAATGTTTTAGGTCCAAATATTATAATCATATTGCTTTGAGCATCTCTGCCCGTATGTAGCTCTAACTCACGTCCTCAGCAGGACTTTAGTGCTTTATTGAAATTTTGATACATGCTTTTGTAACAACACGGTTGAATTTCTGCAATGGCCTCTATCCCGGAATAAGCCAGTCTTCATTTGCACGACTGCAATTAGTACAGAACGCAGCCGCACGACTATTAACTGGCTCTCAAAAATAAGACCATGTTACTCCCATCTTGTCTTCGCTACATTGGCTCCCTGTGCGCTACAGAGTAGATTTTAAAACTTTGCTGTTTGTTTTTAAATGCCTAAAGGCCTTGCCCCATCCTACCTTTCTGACCTGTTTGTGCCATATCGGCCGAAGCGCTCTCTCAGATCAGTTGACCAGAGTCTACTCATTGTTCCTCACTCCAGGAGAAAACTTAGAGGAGACAGAGCTTTCTCGATTGTTGGTCCCAGATTGTGGAATGAGCTTCCTCTGCACATTCGCCAAGCTGACTCACTTCTTGTCTTTAAATCACTTCTTAAAACATATTTGTTTTCTTTGGCTTTTAACTAGTTTATGGTTCTGGCTTTTACAGTTTCAATAATTGTATTTATCGTATTATTGTTGTATTTTATGTATTTCTATCTTTTTGTACAGCACTTTGGTCAACTTTGTTGTTTTTAAATCTGCTTTATAAATAAATTGGATTGGATTATAAGACTAAGTGAAATGACAAAATCTAATAACACAATTTTCTGAAAACCAGATGACAATTTTGATTTGATCACAATGTATACAATGTTTATTAGAGAAGGACCAATATCAGCCAGCTAATATTTAGATTTTTGTGTGTATCTGCCTCAGTTTTATCCGATTTCTGATCAGTCAGTGTTTTGGGCTTTTCCTCTGTGTAAAGCTGCACTCACTGTGACCAGCTGAGTCTGAGTTGGTTTGGAGAGAAGCAATAAGACTTATTTTATCTCTCTCTATTTCCAAGTCTGCAGTTTTATCGTTACCTTTAAGTTATATTCTTTTTTCTATGACTTTGGCTCCACCACAAGCTTTAGTAAGTGCTTGTTTGTTTGTTTGTCTGTATGTATGAACAATGTGAATGTCTTTTATGACGATATAAAATGACAAAATCTTTTAAATATCGACATCGGCCAAAGAAAAACCCACATCAGTCCATCTCTAATGATCTCTAATCATTTGCTTCATCAGAAAGTTCTTGCTTCAAACATGCAAAGCTTAACAAATGCTGCCCAATAGTCAAACATTAAACAGATTTTGGCCTTAAATAGAGAAGAACTCACCAAAAGCAGAATATCACACAAGTTCGTGATTTAATTTTATCTTATTATTACCAGCCTTAGTTTATTTCCCTTTTTGAGTTCTCAGAAACCACAGTAAAAGTGTTGAGGAGCATGTTTAAAAGACAAGAGCCATTTAAAATTACAACATCACATTTGTCCTTCAGCTTGAGTATCTGCCACGCTTGATTGTGAGTGAGTAGAGAAAGCCTAAATCCCGCCCTGCCCTGCGTGAGAGGGGTGTCGTCGGTGCAGGGCGTCTCGCTTTAAGAGGCCTGCAGCTGTGGAGGGCATTGTCTGGTCACATTGTTCACCCTCCGATTCGCCTCGCGCTGTCGCCAGGAAGACTTCACTCCCTGATGAATGCATTACACAGACGAGATGAGCGCGTCACCGAGGGCAACGGACGGACCCCATTCAGAACTTAGGACGCCGTTCACTTACAGTAGATAAGACATTGTGAAGGTTTATATTTGTCTTTTGTCTAGGAAATATGATATGCTGTATTTAGAAGTAATTCCACAACTCACTGTCAGATCTCACATTATTTTTCATTTAGACTGATGTAGTGAAAACCTCATAGAAAAAAACATGCTTAGCAAGATGTTAAAATAAATAAATAAGCTAACTGACCTTGGTGCACAGTCAATTATTTAGTGGTGACTTTGAGTTGAAAGATTGATAACTAATCCTTTTTCCATAAAAACATGTGGTTTTGAGCAGAAGTCAAACTTTGAGGCAGAATATTGACAATAATACATTTTTTTCTATTAAATTGAAAATGTTAAATGTTTTATTCTGGTCATTTTTCTTTTGTTTCTAAAAAGATTAAACAGAATTGATTGGAAAACCAATAAAATAAATAAATGTTTTTTTCTAAATTACCAAACCGTGTTTTGAAAAACTAATTTTGTCAAACGTTTTTTAAACTCTCAAGAAACTGTGTCAGTTGTGTGTAAATTGTCTTTGTATTTTTGTGCTTCTTGACGACATGTGTTTGCATGTTTCAACCCATCTCAGGTGTTCTAGCATGAACACCTGAGATGGGTCTTCAAACACTGCACTGTGTCTCTCACTGCTTCTAATGAGATGCCCAGAGGCATTGAAAGATGGGTCAAATGCAGAGAACATAATTCCCTACAGAGGACAATAAAGTGTACCTTAAAATCAATCATGGCAGCTTCCTGCGTTTTGAGAAAGATAAACCTTCGACAGCTTAACTGCTGATCGTACCGGTGTTCTTTTCTCTTTAGTTTGTTCACTCGCCTGTGTGACTCTTATGCGCTTCAGCTGTTATAAACCTACTGTTAACGTCTTTACAGCGCTAAAGACAACAAAATGCGGATTAACTTTCAAATGCATATAAATTGTCCAGAATATTGCATTTATCTACATTCGGATCAATTAGAGTACTTTCCTATATTTTTATTTAGGTTGTTAGTTCTGACATGTTCAGTCCGAACTCTGAGGCCGGTCGGCGTTTAGTCCTGACTCTGAAGCTTGTCCACGTTTAGTCCTGACTCTGAAGCTTGTCCATGTCTAGTCTTGACTCTGAAGCTTGTCCACGTTTAGTCCTGACTCTGAAGCTTGTTCGTGTTTAGTCCTGACTCTGAGGCTTGTTCGTGTTTAGTCCTGACTCTGAAGCTTGTCCACGTTTAGTCCTGACTCTGAGGCTTGTCCAGGTTTAGTCCTGACTCTGAGGCTTGTTTGTGTTTAGTCCTGACTCTGAGGCTTGTCCGAGTTTAGTCCTGACTCTGAGGCTTGTCCGAGTTTAGTCCTGACTCTGAGGCTTGTCCACGTTTAGTCCTGACTCTGAGGCTTGTCCAGGTTTAGTCCTGACTCTGAGGCTTGTTTGTGTTTAGTCCTGACTCTGAGGCCTGTCCGTGTTTAGTCCTGACTCTGAGGCCGGTCGGCATTTAGTTCTGACTCTGACGCTGGTCCACGTTTAGTCCTGACTCTGAGGCTTGTCCAGGTTCAGTCCTGACTCTGAGGCTTGTCCGTGTTTAGTCCTGACTCTGAGGCTTGTCTGTGTTTAGTCCTGACTCTGAGGCTTGTCCGTGTTTAGTCCTGACTCTGAGGAGGCTTGTTTGTGTTCAGTCCTGACTCTGAAGCTTGCCTGTGTTTAGTCGGTCGGTCCACGTTTAGTCCTGACTCTGTTAAAGCGACCTATCGAGCGCACTTGACTCTCCACCTCTCTTTTTGTGCACATTCCTTCATGTAACAGTGAGATAATGGAGGCAGTTGATTTGAATGCAGAGTTATGTAAGCAGACGAGGTTTGGGGTCAGTCGTCTCGTGTGCGGTGCCTACACAGAGTATTATATCTCCCGTGCACGCACAAATACGGCTGCTTTCACTGGATTCAAATTACCCATCGCCGCACACAGAATATATACTCCCCATACGCTGCATTCAATAAATTATTAAACACTAAGAATATGCGGCTGCGGTTTTGGAAGCATGAGCCGTTTTATTCATGTCGTGTTTATACTTTTACAGTCTTCATATGGAAATTTGTCCCGTGTTTGACCCATTCTTAGAAAAACTACATCCTGAGAACCAACTTTTCATCTGATTTAGCAACTTTTTTACATCGCTAATAATAGTACTTCAGAAGAAAAGGGCCGCAAGTTATGAGAAAGATGGTAATCGAGAGTGAGAGGGGGATTATTAAATTAGAATAATGAAATAATTAACAGTGTCATTATTATAGCTGCTGCCCTGCATTCAGTGTTCGTTTCTCTACTATAAGACGTTTCAGAGATAGCACTTACATTTTTGTTCAGTGTGGAATGAATTTGGTTTAAAGAAAGTCATAAAGGTTGCTCAGTATTCATCACGTGTGTCTGATTTAGCATTTCATTTTTTACTTGTTGAGGTTTTAGCTGTTCCAGAGCAGAGTTAGGATGAATGCACAAGATGTCTGGATGTGTCTACTGCTACTACTTTATTCACAAGCTTTTTTAGAACGATGCGGCTAAATCAGGGCTTTTCAACTTTATTTTCCAGAGGGTCAGATTTTTTTTTGCATCCTGGGCCGCCACTTTTTTTGTTGTTGTTGCTGTAATGGATTTTTGTGAAAAATTTAAATAAAAAAGACATTTTGATACTGAACTAAAACTATGGTTCATGGGCCATATTCAGTTTGTTGGAGGGCTTGTTCTGGCCCCTGGGCCTTATGTTGAATAGCCCTGGGCTAATTTATAGATTTTCATAAGCAAATGCAGTCTTATCATTTTTTTTTCTTTTTAAAATCCAGTTGGTGTGGCTTTTATTCAGGTGTGCTCAGTAATACAAACATGATACATGTGCGTATGTGTGGGGGCATGTGCACTGCACTGATGCTGTGTTTTTCAAAGGAATGTTGTTCAGACACTTGTCAGTCTGCGTTTATCAGGAGAGTGCTGAGCCGCGCAGATGCCGGCTTCAGGACGTGCACATACAGTATGTGCGTGCACATATGTACTCATACATACTGTATGTGTACACATTTGTACATACTTTGCTGGAGCAGTTGTCGTGGCACTCCTCACCAGCTGTTTTAATCAGGTCTGAACCAGTCTGATGAACGTCTGGCTCCTGAAGCTTGAGACACTGTTTTTCTTGCTTTTTTTACTCACCCTTACTTTTATGGGTCGTAGAGTCAAATTTCATTCTCAAATGTTGATTTAGCAGCATAACTTTTATTTTCGCACAGTGATAAACTCTTGTAGTTAGCTGACAACAGCCCTGGTTTGATTGTTGCTACAGCTTGTGTCAATCAGCGGCAGCTCTTTCTGCATTCAAGGTGCACGCGTGTATCCCGTGTTGATAAATAAATAATCCCTCTATGATGACTTAAAAGATCATAGCTCAGATCATAGCTCGTTGATTCTTTCCACTGAACTGCGTTGCTCTTGTACCTGCGCTGGCACTGCTCTGACGTCTGTATAACGGGGCGCATTGCTTTTAATGCTTTCTAAGTTCTGTGGGACCTGCACGAGTCTCGATCCACATCCAGTCCAGTCTGCACCTGTTGTAAGTGCACAGGCTCAGACCAGTCTAAGTTTAGTTAAACAGGAAATGACTCAGGTTGTGTTTGTGCAGTCCATGTGTGGACTGAAGTTAACTCGAGCTGGACTATTTGGGCCCAGTAACAATCAAATCCAGATTTCCAACATGTTTGTAGATGAGGCTGACACATTGATTAATATGCGTTGTCTTAATATTTCTCTCACAGATTTGCATCTCTTTCCATATTGACCCATTTTCTCAATCTGAAACATGCTATTCTCTATTAAATTACGTTAAACTGCTCATAAAACAGTTCTCCTTGTTTTTCATTATTGTTTATATTGTGTGAAGCAGAAGAGCGGTTTGTTGGCTGTATTTAGACGTTATTGCCGGTGTGTTTCCTGGTCTGAACTCTGTCCGACTGCGTGAGACCTTTGGACCAAACTTCACATAATAAATGATTGCAGCAGCAGCACAGCCTGTTATTTCCATGAAAGCTCAGTCTTATATGAAGGTTGCTGTATAAACAAATCTCCCTCTAATCCGCTTCAGTTTAATGGAAATAATAAAGCAGGGGTTCTCAACTTGTGACACTGGAACCGGAGCAGTGTTGTTCGTGGTTTCTGGTTTAGTTCTGGGTTATTACTGTTTAGTCACGCCTGAAAAACTGAAAATAAAATCAAATGTGACCTTGTTTAAACACGAGGGCTGTAGTAGTTGACCAAAGAAATTCTTGGTCGACTAAACTAAGATATGTACCATTGACCAATTATTGGCTAAAATGAGGGCGTGGAAAAAGCTCTGAATCTATGAAGTATCTTTTTGATCCAACCATTTATTTGACCAAAACAGTGCTCGAAAAATCCAAAAATGCAAAGGGGTTTATGCAAAAACAAACATTTGTGCAGAAAAAAAAAAGGGGAAACATTGTACCTAAAACAGCAGGTTAGACCAGTGATGCCCAAACTTTTCAGGCAGGGACGCCCAAAAAAGCCAAAACTAACTTTGCCACTCTCAGTTTCAAAACAAGTCATAATTATCTTGAAGAATTTTCTTGAAATCATCTCGCGACCCCCAGATTTTGCTTCACGACCTCCACTTTGGGAACCACAAGGATTCGATTCCTTCAGCTAATTCACTTCTTTTTGTTGCTGTTCAATATGAATCTTTATGTTCTAAAATTTGCATTGATTAATGCAAATTTTGTTCAACTAAGACTCCATCCATCGGGGGTGTACAGTAGCAGAGTGGTTAGAGCTCTGGCTTCCCAATAAGGAGGTCGTGGGTTCGACTCCCGGGTCAGACCATATCAACATCTCATGATCTCTCTTGGTGGAGTTTGCATGTTCTCCCCGTGTCACCGTGGGTTTTCTCCGAGTACTCTGGTTTCCTCCCACCTCCAAAAACATGTATGTTTAGATTAATTGGGCATCACAACTGAGAGAGTTGTCTGTTTAACCCTGCGATGAGTTGGCCACTGTCCAGTGTGTTCCCCCGCCTAAGGCCCAAAGTCACTGGGATAGGCTCCAGTCACCCGCGACCCCTAACAGGAACAAGCCGTAGAAAATGAGTGAATGAATGAATAAGACTCCATCGACCGATTAAGCGACTAAACGACTAAAGAACTACAGCACTATTAAATACAGTGCAATATCTCACATTTCTTCTTTAAATATCAACACTCACGTAATTAGAAAACTCATTAAAATAATTAATATAGTTCAAAATGTGAAATACCACAGATACATCTTATCTTTTCTATTCGGGGGGAAAATATTTTTCCTGAGAGCCTGTTTTAGTAAATGATTTGTTGTTTACGTCTGTTTAAAAGCCAATAATAGAACATTATATACAGTATGTTTGGTTGATGTATATATACTAGACGTAAAGTAATGTGTAACTACTTTGGCACACCTGATCAGAATCAGAAATATTTATTTTAATCTGTCCCAACTATCTCTTACAAACCCTTTGACTCATGGTTATTAATATATCCACATTAAGTTTTGGCTTCAATCATGGCTTTAGAACAGCTTTTTGCAAACAGCAAAGTGAAACTGAGATGGGCCATTCAAGCCAATCAGAATGCTGCTTTCAGCTATCTACGAAGATGCAATAATTCATTGTTAGATTCCGACAGTGCACCGAAGATGATTTTTATCACAAAATGCTGCTTTTGCGGGAGACTCATTGGTGGAAAAGATAAAGTTTAATTATTTCCACACAAATAAAAAAAGTTTAATTATTTCCACACAAAAAGTAAGTGAAGTTAAAAAGTGCAAATGAAATGTTAATTTGTGACAGTTAGTTTACTTGTTAAATGGATTAAGGTGAGGTTTTAGGAACAGGAATAATAACGGTTGAGATTAGAAAAAGGGCAAGATCTAATGTTTAGTTTTTAGTAAATTATTAGGTTAGTTGACCATGTGTTGGCAGTAAAAGTCTCAGATGAAACAAGATGAAAATAACTTTGTGGTGTTTGATAACTGCAAAAGTTCAGCAACAAGAGCGTTCTTTTCACCTTATCAACTTTATGTTTTACAATAAACAAAATGACTATCTATATAGTTGTTTAGCCGATTAATCGGTCGATGCATTCTTAGTCGATCAACGTTTTTATTAGTCGACTAAATATGATCATTTTAAATTCAATAACAAGTAACTGTGTGCCTGTAATAAGCAGTATTTAACAGGTTTAAAATAAGACTGCCAATGGAACAAGCAAATAATATGAAAAATACACATTTATTCTAACTTGACATCAGCCAAAATGTTTCTGTATTTCAAATAAGAACCCACTTCATGTGTTCAAGATTGTCAAAATACTCTCATATCATGATAGGTACTACTTTTCTTTAACTTGTTAGCATTATAAGTTTGTATTTTTCCAGTGTACGTTGAACGGCAATAAAAAGCAGTGAATTGGCTGAAGATTTTGGGACCAAATCATTCAGTTTAACCTGCGTTTCATGATATATGGGTCAAATACATGGTCAGATCAAAACTTTTAGCATTGGTCACACCTCCTTTTAGTCAAATAATAATCGGTCGATAGGACAGGATTTTACAGGTGTCGTACAGTCATGAAAAACCTGGAAAAGTCATGGGAAATCTGATTTTCAGGCCTTTAAAAAGATTTGGAATTCAACTGGTTTTGTAAAAGTTTGGGAAAATTATATAATATTTTGAGTTAAAAATGGAAGATGGTCTACGACAACACAATTCTGTTTGTGTTTAGCTAAGACGGAAGAAAGAAAATGTGCCCATAGAATAAAAAATGGATGTGTTGCAGTTACTTTATTTAGTCCTTCGCAACTAAAAAGATACATTTTAAAATTATGTGGGAACAAAATGGTTTAAAACTAAAGTATTGCATTTCATGAACTAGCGCTGACTGAGCAATCTCGGAAAAAAATATAATCACAAATTTTTTCCTCATATTGATCTATCTCAATTTTCGATTCGATTGTGTTTGACCTTTTCAAAAACTAAAGAAAAATGACCTTTATGAACATGAATAAAAACTTTTTAAATATCTGATAATTGTAGATTAATATTCTGCCTCAATCTTTGACTTTTGCTCCAAATCACATTTTTACTGACAAAATATTGGTTTTCGCTCTTTCAGTTCAAAGCATATGACCAAATAAAGTTATTAAATAAATAAATAATTGGCGTATGGATTCTCACGATTAATTGCCCAACCCAACTAAAAACAAATTGGTTCGAAATGTAGGGTTGTCAAAAAAATCGATTCCCCGATATTAATCGATACTAAAACCGATATCGATACTCGTTTGAATAAGTATTGATATTTTAAGCCCCGCCCTCTTCCCCCTCTCATACGCTAAGCCCCGCCCCCTTCTTCTTTAATTGGAGATGGAAATGATGAAACTATCAAATACTGTATTTAGAGCCTACATACTACATAAACAGCAAATGTGTCTGATAATAGAACAAAGCCCAGTCTTAATGTGAAGGTTCATGAATCAAGTTAATAATACACAAATAATATATTAAAATAGCCTACTATTATTTATAAATATCAAAAAGAAAAACACAAATAAAAAAAAAAATAATTAAAAAATAAAAATACTATCATAAGAAAAGAAAAATATAAGTTGATATCTAGTATCGAGGTTTTTTTCAAGTATCGAATCGAGTTTTAAATTTTAGTATCGTGACAACACTAAAACTAAGTTATAGAAATGTTGAAATTATTTTTGGAAAAGATATTGAAAAGTTTTGGAAAACCATAAATTAAAATCTGCACGAACCCTGATTTTAGTCGATCAAGAGTTTCTTTGATTCTTTCTTTGTTATAGTAGCACAGTAATCCTCCTTTAATGCCATTTTTATGTAAGTCTTGTGTCATTTTGAAGTAATTAGCCTAACTTTTATCTGATTCCAAAAACCTTTTCTCTTGGAGCTTGTGCTTAATACGATTAGCAATTATTCAATCACTAAATTATTTGATTAGCTTGTTGCAGCTTTAGTTTCAAGTTGTTCACACTGCTAAACACTTTGACTCACTATTGTTCTCTGTACGTCCTATTTCTGCCATTGTTTACACTGTTTTGCTCACGGATTACGGTTTAATACTCTCTTTATCTGATGTGGGAAAGTGCTTTGTCGCTACAAGCTAACTCTGCGTGCGCTAACCCAACATGCGCTAACACGGCTAATCCCCAAGCTAACTCTTCTCTTTCTCCTTGGGACTCTCGCTTTCTCTCGCTAACAACGGAAAGTGTGTTATTTTTATGGCTTTATGGTAGTGTTCGTCACCAGTTTTTGCCCCTGTTCTGCTTCTGGAGGATTTGATAAGAGCTTGTGTACACAGTTTGTCGGCGGCTTCGGTTCGAGCTAAGTGCCAAATACCAAGTTTTCCATGGGACGTGCCAAGGCAGTGTCATAACCGCCCTGGCATCCGATCTCACATTTCCTCATTCTTCTGCTGCACAGGGGGACGCCGTGACAGAGAAAAATCAGCCTAAATAGTACTTTTATTTAACCCAATTGTCTATTTTCGTCGACAGTAGCAAAAGTAGAATAACCTAAAAATAGAATAATAGACTTCAAAGTTCAAAATACTGATTTAAAGGTGGGCTAACTGTTTTTTACATCGCAAAACAGGAAGTATTTCAAGTTGCACATGTGTTAATTGTTATTTGAGTGGCAAAAACACTTGTCCAAATGTGTTTCTGCGCCTTTGGGCTGAAGTGTTTCCTCCTGAGAGCGTTTGTTTGGTAGAAATTTTGTAAAATAGCTTTTGTGCTGCTGACATGGCAACAATGCAGACCTTAGCTAGCTTGTTTGCTAATGGCAGTTGGAGATTTAGCACATTTTTACTGTTTCTCAACAAACATTTCCCTCTTCAAGCAGACTAAAAACATTTTATTTAAGTTTAGAAAGGTGCTGAGTTTCTCTGTGTGTGATCCTAAAGTCTGTGTCAGTGAGAAATGTGAGAGAAACAGAAGTGATGTTGTAGTTTTTCTGCTTTTCTGCCACTGTTTATATGGTTTTCTGTTTTTACACGTCACATACAAACTCAGTATTCAGCAGTAGTTGTGGTTGTTTATATTTATTATCAGTCTGTAGCTGATTTTGTCCGATTCATCAATGTTTTCAGCTCTTACAGGAGGAATTTCTCTCCATTGACTCTCATTCATTTTCAACACTCACTACTGACAATTAAAAAGCTGTTCTATTTGACTTGCTCATTTGAGAAAAATCAATACTACGAAAATGACATAAAGAGAACAGAATTTGGACTTTCCTGAACATTTTTAAAGAGAAGCTAAACCCTAAAACAACCTTTTCTTTGGTTGTTAAACTGTGTATATTGTGTGTAAACTGCGTTGCCTACACTGCTTTCATCATCATTTTTGGCATTTTTTAGTGCAAACTGAGCAAAACTGCAAACTGGCTGTGTCTCTCATGTCTTTTCGATGTGTTTGCTGTGTTTGAAATGTGTTTGTGGGTGGAGTTTTTCTTAATAAAACTCCCACTTTTCTCGATAAATTTGTTTTTGTTCAATATCGGAAAAAGCAAACAAACTATGAAGCACCTGGAAATGTTAAAGATAAAACGTTGTCAGCCCGATCTTGCCCCTTTGTCTTAGCCGGTCTTAGCCTTGGTCTTAAGTATTCCTCTGTTGGCCACTAGTGGCTCTCTCCAAGCTCTATACACTGTCAGTATAGAAGGTGTGGCTCCAGCCAGATGTGAGGGGGTGCAGTTTTTTTCATTGCACCTGACACATGCTCACACCTGTGACAAGTGAGCAGCTGCTTTAGGATTACAGGCAAAAGAGAACTGTAGCAGCAGCTTCAGTTTGAAAAAAAAAAAACTGCAATAATAGAAATCTATTTGGTGAAAGTCTATTTACTTGACAGACTTGATCAACTTTGTCTAAAAATGAGGCCAACATTTTTTAACGTGTTGACACATAAAAAATGGTTTAAAAAATACATGATGGCCTCTTTGGCCTTTCCATAGCATTCACACTGACCCATGTTCACTCTCAGATCTGATTATCTTTTTTATTAAGTCAACAAGCTTTATGTAAAAGAAAAGACACATTTTAGACAAAGTTGTTAAAGTCTGTCAAGTACATAGACTTTCACCAAATAGATTTCTATTATTACAGTTTTTTTTTCAAACTGAAGCTGCTGCTACAGTTCTCTTTTGCCTGTGATCCTAAAGCAGCTGCCCACTTGTCACAGGCGTGAGCATGTGTCAGGTTCAATGAAAAAAACTGCACCCCCTCACATTTGGCTGGAGCCACACCTTCTATACTGACAGTGTATAGAGCTTGGAGAGAGCCACTAGTGGCCAACAGAGGAATACTGAAGACCAAGGCTAAGACTGGCTAAGACAAAAGGGCAAGATGGGGCTGTGTGTCTCTTATTTAGAGTCAAATCAGCCTCTGGAATGAATCAGACTCAGTTTCAACTGTAAACTTACAAAAAATAAAACAAAAATACCCTCAAAATAAAACATTTTAATTGGACTTTTGTATTGGCCCTGCCTACATTTTTATTTTAGTTCTTTAAGCAAATTTTTACCTCAATTACCTTCAGCTTTTGCAAAGGAATTGTCAAAACCCAAAATCTGCCAAATCTAGAGTCATTCAGGTCTCAGCTGTTAACGCCTTACTAATCCTTATATTGACCAAAAGAAATTAGATTCTGTTTTTCTTTTGTTTGGAGAAAGTTCTCTCTTCTTATCATAGCCTCTGAGTCTCAGAAGCTAAAACTACAGAGATACTTGTACTCCAAAGGATCAGAAACAGTTTTTGTTTGAATTTTAGATCATTTTAGTCAGATGTGTGAGGGAAAATAGGCTGGGGTTTAAAACGTACATTGAAAAAAAAAAAAAAAAGAAGAAAAAAAGCCGATACTTTTTATTCTGTGAACCTTGACAAACAGAAACAGAACTGACGAGGGCTGTAACTATTATTTTGGTTATTGAATAGTTGGGCAATTATTCTTTGATTAAATGATTAGTTGTTTAGAACGCAAAAATGACTTGAATACAAGATTTTTGAGAAATTTGAGCTGAATTAGCTTTCGTTAGACGTCCTGGAGATTGTTGTTGGGTTGTCAAAAGTATCAAAACTCATATCTGCAGATACATACTAATCAGCACTAAAACTGGTTATTTATTGATATTAATACTTTTAAAAAATAACATTAACAGGAAAAAATATATATTTTCTGAGGAGTTAAATAATAATGTTGAACTTTAGCAGAACTTTTTAAAAACCAAAATGTTTAATAAAGAAACTATTTGTATTTGTGCTAAGAATGCGAGTCAATTTTAAAGAAATCTGACGCAAACAGAGCATTTCTAATTACTGTAGTATCATCAGTATCAAGAAGCTTCGTATTAAAATTTAGTTTGGAGTTTTGACGAGGCCGTGTTTCCTCTGGACCTGAAACATTAGACTGAAGTAAAAGATAAAATGAGGGCGTAGCTCGAACACAAAGAACAAAAGGAACAGTATCTGTGAGAGTTAAAGAGCTTTGTTGAGCCGGAAGAGGCCTGACTGAGGTGTGGTTCTGCTGCAGGAGATTAGACAAACTTATATTCGATTAAAATCAATCGGGCTGTTCCTCTGTGGCTGCTGCCGGTTTTTGGATTCAGTTGCTGACAAAGATCTTTACTTGCAGAAGTTTTCAAATGTCTAACAAAGAAGGAGTGACTGATATCAAAACAAGTCTGCACACATTGAAGATGAGTGTTGTCTTTTGTTTGAATGTGAGAATGTTAGAATTTACACTTATGAATGAATATATGTGGCTCTATTGTAGAATTGTTGAAGTTTGACAGTGGGGCTGTGCGATATGGCAGAAAATAATGTTTTCTTCAAGGAGCCAGAGCCGAATTTATCATGATTCAGGTAGAGCAGAGGTGTTGAAGTCATTTTGACAAAGAGCCACAATGGCATCATTGTTGTCCTTGAAGGGCTGGTTATAACTAAAAATAATTAGTAATCTTTCCCTTACTACAATATTTGGTCTGTGTATTTGACTTTTGAGATAAGATAAGATCCTTTATTTGTCCCACAATGGGGAAATTAATTGAGAAATCTGTTTTTTTTTACAAAACAGATTTTTTTCTTTATAAGAAAAATATAATTTTTTTCTCAATACTTTTTTTCTTTTTTCTTTTCTTTTCTTTACAATTCTTCATTATTATATTAGCAAAATGTAGAATTTCTTTGCTATTACATGTGGCGGCGATTTGTCTGAGGGCCAACAAAATAAGCTCCAAGGACCACATTTGTCCCCAGTGCCGTAGTTTGCTGCAGTGTCTCGCCTCAACTACCTTGTCATTAAATCTCTGTGAGGTCTGCAGTGTACACAGTGTTCTTCCAAACAAGCACGTGGCATTTCTTCAAGTTTTTTTTTTTTTTTTTTTTTTTTTTTTTTGGTTTGGCGCAGGTTGGCCCTAAAATTTCGGCTCGTCCAATCGCGGCGCAGCTCTTTGCCGAGTGGTGCAGTGTAACCAAATCGGCGACGCAGGCAAAGGACATGATGAAACACAGAGCAACCACAGCAGCAGCAGCAGAGGCAGAAAGCTCCGAGTGTTTACGAGGGAAGACGCTGTGGGCCTGAACAAATCAAGCCTGAAGCAATCGCAGCGTTCTAGAGGTCAGCAGTGAGTGGAGAAAATGAATGAGAGTCAGTGGAGGCTAATTATGATTTCTCCTGTAAAAGCTCAAAACAGAAACGTGAAGTTGGCCCAACATCAAATGCACATTTGCACAAAAACTGTCAGTCTTTTGTACTTCATTTGTGCTGCAAAAAGTTTTGTTTGTGCTGCTTTAGTTTTTGAGAAATTAACAATTGTTTTGTAGATCATATTAAAGGTGGGGTAAGTGATTTTCACTCTGCAAACACAGTTAAGTTTTTAAATCTGACTTCTTCTCATAAATTCTTCCTCGCATGATTAATATCAATATATAAACAATCCTTTTTTTATTGCAATTTCTGTTTAAAATGCTCAAAGTGAAACTGTTGTGGACCACCCAAGGAAACTATATTCCTTTCTTATTCAATTCAGACAGTACTAAGTGACCTTGTTTTTGCACAAAGTGCTGCATTTACCATATACTTTTTAATTTACAACAAAAAAAATTTGCTACCCCAACTTCAAGGCAATCCAGCCTCAGGAAGTTTTAAAAAGCTCCAAAATGCCGTCAATCATTTGTTCTTTGATTGTGCTGCTGTTGTTTTTTTAAATATGAGGAATTTTATTTGGATTTCCTCATGCCGCTGCTAACAGCTGGCTGAAAATACCATTGCTGCACAGAAAAAATACAGCTTACTCTCAGGAGAAAGTGTCGATATACAACAAAATGTCAAAAACATACGATAAGTGCGTTTTTACACTTCATACACAAAAATTATGTCAATCATTTAACATTGTTTGGCTTTTTGTAACATATTGACATAAAAAAGTTGTGAAAACATGGTTATCATACATTTTTGACATTTCGTTGTATATCTCCATTTTGGAGCTTTTTAAGATTCCTGAGAGGCTGGATTGCCCAATTATGACCTATAGAGAGATTTTCAGTCGACGTCACTTTCCATCCTACTGCGCAGGCGTTATGCAGAAAGAACTGCTCTAAATTTGTTTGGCTGGAGACACATCTTTGAAAAAAACAACAAAACGGGACGAGAACTAGCTGTTGGATCAGGTTTGAACTGGTCTGTCTCCTGAAGCTTGAGACAGTGTTTTTCTCGCCGTTTTTTCACTTGAATGTAACTTGTGTCTATGAGCGGCGGCTCGTTCTGGAGGCGGGGTGCGCGCTTATCGCCCCACTATAAAACAATCCTAAATATCTCAAAAACCCAACACCACAAACGAAGCACAAACAACATAGTTTTGTGTAGATGTGCTTTTGACGAGGGCCAACTTCACATAGTCTCAAAACACGACTAAAACAGGAAAAAGCAGCTACAGACTGTTAATAAATATAAACCACCACATCTACTGCTGAGTGTTTAGGATCACACTTTCTCTGCTTCAATAAGATGTTCTTACTTTTATTAGTGAGTTTTATTGTTTTTCTCCAGTAAAAATGTCCAAAATCTTTCTTGAGGTGCAGATAAAACATTGCACTCTCAGGTCTTGTTGTTACTTTTTCGTGTCTCACCTTCGATCGACTCCAAGTAAAGACACAAGGTTTAGTTGAGTGTGTAAACAAATATCATGAGCTAAACACAAGTACGTCCTATTTTTGCATTTGTGCTTGAAAACTCTCAGACAGGAAGTAAGCAGAGACGCATTTAAAGCCTCTAGACCAGAACCGTTTTATTATTTAGAAGTGCATTGTGTTTGCAAAGTGCTCCCAAATGAGAAGCCAAGGTCAGACATTGTGTGAATTTATCTTTTAGGGACAAAAGAAACAGAAAAAGAGAAGAGTAGTAAAAGAGAAAGTTTGATTTGTATGACTCGATTCGGTCGTGTAAGTAGGTCAGTTCTTCTAGTGAAAGTAAAAGTTGAAAGAGTCACTTTCACAACTCGGCTCCGTTGTAAATAGAAATACACCACTTTATAATAAATACACTTTAATAAACGTTACTAAAGCCTCATTAAAGCATAAATAAATGATCGATTAATGGATGAAATCGTTTTTTAAAGTGCCTATGACAAGTTGAATTATTCATTTCAGTAAAATAAAATTAATAATATATTTATTATTCTACTTAACATTTTAGAAATTTCTCCTAATTTTAGACATGTTTTAGAAATACTTCCTTATTAAAAAAGATGATGTCACACTAGCAGGTTGCCTAGAGACCATGTAATAATTTGGATTAACAATACACTTTTGATGAGGATTTGTTGGCCTGGATAGTGTGGTTCGATTGGATAATTGTGAACACGTAAATGAATTCTGATCCATTCCAAAATGTCTAAATCTGTTTCAGACATCGAGGTGGGTTGAAGGAGGTTGAAGGAAATGAACAGTGACATGATCCACGCTGAGACAAAACAAACAAAACAAACAATAGTTTCTGTATTTTATTTTCTATATTTATTGATATATACATTTGCAAGTTTCATAGAAAAGAAAAAGAAGCTTTATAATTTTATTTATTATATATATATTCTTTTACATAGCACATTTTCACAGATGTCTGTGCTTCACACAGTAACCCCCCTCTCCACTCAGTGTTAGTAGCCGCACTGGGGCAGGTTAGGGATGTTCATCGTGTTTTCTTAAAGTATTCATTAAAGCGTTTTCTTCTATATCAGACAAGCATTGGTAAGAGATGGTTTATTACCTGACTAGTTTAGACGGTCACTTCTGTCTTCGTCAGACGCATCACATGTTGCGTAGGTGACGTTAGCTGCTGTTCCCATGGTAAGCCGGGTAGACCTTACGGGTCTGCTCCACGTACGTACGTGAGCAGTCTTCTCCAGAGACCACCAGGCGGCAGGGGATGAGGTCAGCCCAGTAGACCTTACGGGTCAGCAGGGCTGACCATGCCTGGGAACAGCAGCTAATAAGACACGTCACCTAGGCAACGTGCAACATCTCTGACAAAGACAGAAGTGACCGTCAAAACTAGTCAGGTAATAAAACATCTCTTACCGATACTTGTCTGATATAGAAGAAAACACTTTCATAAGCCCTGGGGCAGCTCAACAGAAGCGACCATCACCAAGCATTCCCTAACCTGCATGTAACTGGTTAGTGGGGAAACCGTTGTTCCCAGAAGAACTCACCCAAACATGCAAGCTTCACACATAAAGGCTTGAGTCGTGTGGGAGTCGAACTCATAACCTTCTTGCTCTGAGGCGAGAGCGTTGACCACTCTGCCACCGTGTATAAGACTTATATAAATAATGTGGTGTGCCACATCCAGTCCACGGGCCTTTAACGTGTATCTCTTCTTCCAAAGTTTCTATGGATTTATGTAAATGATTTGTCGCCACTAAAAAGTTACAGTGTCACTTTAAGAGAATGACTTGACAATAGAAGATTAGATTAACACTTAGATTATTAAATAATTAGAAATAAAAAGAAGTATTTATTGGTAATATCTTTGTAATTTGATGATTGCCTTTAGTTTTTGTCATTTGTCGTTGAACAAATCTGCAGCATAAATAAAACATACAATCCTGTCACATCCATGAAAAATTAAATCATCTCAATTTCGTTTTTGTTTTTTTGTTGTGGAATTTTTAATTTTAGGAAGTGACATGCCCTACTTTCCTGACAGCTGCTGTGTGCATCTTAATTCTCAATCTAAAGACGTATTAATAGAAAACACATCTAAAGAGGCCACAGAGGAGCAAAGTCTGGCGTGTTTAAAGTTATTAACATCTGATGCACAGTGGGACTCCTGCTCGTGTGACAGCTCCTCTCAAAACCATTTTAAACACTTTCATATATCTTTATTCTCAGAAAACAACGGCGTTTACCACGTTTCTCTGCCGCCAGCCTCGTACTTTCTCCAGGAACAATTGTAGCTGTGAAATATGCCATTATCTGAATTGGCCTGGGCTGAAAGTGTACGTTTGTAACAGTTTGTGACAGTCACTGCTCACTGTAAAAACACATGTATTTGTCTTATTTATTTATGACTAGACTTGTTTTATGACCAGCTAAGGCAAGGCAAGGCAAATTTATTTGTATAGAACAATTCATACCCAAAGCAATTCAAAGTGCTTTTAGTCTTGATTCTGGTCCGTGTTTAGTCCTGACTCTGGTCTGTGTTTAGTCCTGACTCTGGTCCGTGTTTAGTCCTGACTCTGGTCCACGTCTAGTCCTGACTCTGGTCCACGTTTAGTCCTGACTCTGGTCCACGTTTAGTCCTGACTCTGGTCCACTTTTAGTCCCGACTCTGGTCCACGTTTAGTCCCGACTCTGGTCCACGTTTAGTCCTGACTCTGGTCCGTGTTTAGTCCTGACTCTGGTCCGTGTTAGTCCTGACTCTGGTCCACGTTTAGCCCTGACTCTGGTCCACGTTTAGTCCTGACTCTGGACCACGTTTAGTCCTGACTCTGGTCCGTGTTTAGTCCTGACTCTGGTCCGTGTTTAGTCCTGACTATGGTCCACGTTTAGTCCTGACACTTGAGTCTAAAACTAGTCCATAATTGCTGAACATTGGTCTCTAAAGAATTCGGTGACGTCAGCCGTGTTCTCAGTCTTGGACCTTGTTTTTTTAGTTCTGTTTTTGTTTCTTGCATCAGTGCTTAAGCGCTGATTCAGAATTTCTTGTTTACGGAGGGCAAAACAGGAACAAAGTCACGAAAGCAAACGTGTTAAATCTGTCAACTTTCAGTCAAATCAATCCGTTCATTTTTGCAATTTTGCTGACTGTATTATGTGCAATTTTTATCTAATTTTTCCACATACAATGACTTGTTTCTACATGAAAACATAACATGATCAAAAACTCTTAATACATTTTTTTTTCTTACATTAATAAAAGTAAGATACAGCAGAAGTTTGACATTGATAAGTATATATTTATTAAAACTTTTCCCCATTCATTCACCATTAAGATATTTATGTGAGAAAACAAGAGCTGTGAGAGTCTGTTTTTATTAATTTGTGGAAATGTTGTTGTGAGTAGTATCCTCTGATAACAGCTGTTGACTTCCTGTGTCTCACTTCCTGTTTGCAGGTCGCAGAGCGGTGATTGGTGCAGAACAGTCATGTGACAAGTCTGCGGCCTCTTCAGCCTTTTTCCATCTCTCACTGTCAGGTGAATATTCAACTTTATGCAGTCTCTTTTGCTCTAAACTCAAATAATCTATCTTAATGTTGGGGTAGCTAACTTTTTTAGTTGTAAATACTGTAATTAAACTTTGTACTTTCCACTAAAAAGCATACAATAAATGCACCACTTTGTGATAAAATGAGAACACTGAGTACTTTCTGAATTAAATAATAAAGAATGTTAGTTCTCATCAGGAGTGAAAAGCAGCTCTCTGATTGGCTGAGCTTGGGTGGTCCTCTCCAGTTTCACTTTGTTGTTTCTAAATCGCAAGTTTTGAACTGAAATAGCAAGAAAAAAATGAATACATGTTGATTTTAACCATGTGTCGAAGGATTTATGAGTGGAATTTGCCAGATGTAAAACCTTAATTGTGTTTGCACAGTAAAATCATCTACTCCACCTTTAAGTAGAGCATACAGACATTTAAAGATAGTTTATTTGTAGTTTTCTTCTTTCTATGACATGCTTTTTCAACTGTAATTAAGGTGATTAAGGTGATGTGTAGGTTGATTGGGTGTCATTGTAAATTTCCCTTGTGAATGAACGAGTCTTAAACCCCGTCATGAGGTTTTCTGACCAGCCAGGCCCTCCTACATTCTGTTTAAATGCAGAAGGGTCTTAAACCAAAGACAGAGAAAACAATTTCGTTGTCCAAAGTTAGGTTGATCCAATCACAAACGGCCGCCCCGCTCCGCGATTTCAAAACTTGTTTTTCTAATCGTTTCAAAATCTTCAAGATGGCGGACGTAGCTGATTATTTTTTTTTTCGGCTCTAGCTTCGGTTTTGAACAATTAGGAATATATCAATCAAATTAGGCCCCGCCTAAGGCCCAAAGTCACTGGTATAAGTTCCAGTCATCTGTGATCCCTCTCTTCATTGGTACCTTTTATTTTCATATGATTTGATTACCTCATTTAGAAATGTCATTTTGAAGTACACTAACATTCAAAAGTTTGGGGTCACTTATTTAAAAAAAAAAAAACAAAAAAAAAAAACACTGTTTTTTTTTCAATGAAAATAACTTTAAACCAGGGGTGTCAAACAATATGGCTCCGGGTTGATTGCTTCTTATTATTAATAGTGGCCCTTAATAAAAGCATGCAGCAATTTGAACTACAGGTCCCAGAATGAACCAGAACCAATAACATGCACGTTAGGGTAATATCCTCCAGCTACGGTAGTCCTGACCAAGCCTAGCAAGAATATCTGGAGATGGGTCCCCGAGCGCTGCACTGCGGCGATCACTGCTCCTGAGGAGATGCTCCAGAGGCATTGAAGGATGGGTCAAATGCAGAGGACAAATTTCCCTACGGGGACAATAAAGTATACCTTAACCTTAACCTTACCTTAACCTTAACCTTAATGCACTGCAGCCTTGCACAGACCAGAGGATTTTAATCCTTATGATTATAAGGACTAAATGATTATAAGGACTAAAATGTATTTGAATGCAGCAAATTGCAATTCGTCCAACATTTTCTTGGAAGGACAGTCTGTACAATATAATATAATTCATCGTAATGTAATGTGTTACAATGTAAATCTGGGCACACGATTGATGTGTTATATTAGCTTTATATAGCCCAATTGCCACGTTTGAAAATAACACAGAAGGACCTACAGTTTAATATATGGCCCTCGAACAATTCTGACTCATAGATTTGACCATAGCTCCATTTGAGTTTGACACTCCTGCTTTAAACTAATCAGAAATATACTCAATACATTGTTAATGTGATAAATGACTATTCTAGCTGCAAACGTCTTTTTCTGGTTCAATATACAAGGGTGTATAGAGGTTCATTTCCAGCAACTATTACTTCAGTGTTCTGATGGTCCACTGTGTTTGCTCATTTTGTCAGAAGCTAATGGATGATTGAAAAAGTCTTGTACGATCATGTTAACACAGCAGAATACAGTTTAGCTGGCTAGAGAAGCTATAAAACTTCTTTCCTTTGAGCAGGTGGAGTGAATTAAACGCTCGAAATGTCCAGAAAAAACAAAACTTTGATGTGAAACTAAATCGTCAATTCTTGTTCTTGGAAATGAAAAACACAAAATTGCCTGTGTGACCAGAACGTTTGAGCGGTAGTGTGTATGTGAAACCTATATGTTAGTTAAATTACATAATTGATTTTATTTATTATTAGGAACTTAAACTAAACTTAAATTTAACAGACTGACCTTTATTTATTTAGGGGTGCACGGTAGCAGAGTGGTTAGAGCTCTGACTTCCCAATAAGGAGGTCGTGGGTTCGACTCCCGGGTCGGACCATATCAACATCTCACGATCTCTCTGGGTGGAGTTTGCATGTTCTCCCCGTGTCACCGTGGGTTTTCTCCGTGTACTCCGGTTTCCTCCCACCGCCAAACACATGCATGTTTAGGTTAATTGGGCATCACTGTAAATTTCCCTTAGTGAGTGAATGAGAGAGTGAATGTTTGTCTGTCTAACCCTGCGGCAAGTTGGCCACTGTCCATGGTTCCCCCGCCTAAGGCCCAAAGTCACTGGGATAGGCTCCAGTCACTCGCGACCCCTAACGGGATTAAGCGGTAGAAAATGAATGAATGAATGAATGACCTTTATTTACAGGAAAGTCCCAGTTAGATTCAGAACATATTTAGCAGAAGAGTCCTGGGGAGAGGAGAGAGATGGAGCTTATTGGACATGATTTTAGGGATAGTGGAAATCAAAGAAAGACATCAAGTCGTCTGGCAATTGAACCCAGGACCTTCTTGCTATGAGGCCACTGTGTCGTATCTTCAACCAAAGTCTTTACATTTAACATTTCTTGCATTACTAACATTTTCTGCCTCATTAAACTCACCAAACTCGTAACGGTTTGTGTCAAAGTTGGTAATGACGTCTGTGCTTTTTTCTTTTTCACAGTGTAGAAGTCGTTGTGTGACACTGTGACCGGTCTCTCTCCAGCTGCGGGCGATGCCTCAGGTAAAACAGGCAAAAACAACTCAACGCGACATTAGGTTTAATATTAGATTTAATATTAGAAACACAGTAGAGTTCAGAATCATGACCAATTCAATCAGTCTGTCTGTTTATATTCAACTATTTGTCAGATCATAAGGTTTCAATAAGTCATCATGAACTTTAATACAGCCAATCAGAGCAGCCAGACTCTGTGACAAATCCTATATTTTAGAAAAAAAAAATGTCTTTATGAAAATCCTGTATGTATTTTGTTTAGTCACATTGTTTAATTCAGATTTGCTGCAAGTAATAAACCAATATTCTGTGTCACAAAATATACGATTATACATGTCCCACAGGGGGAAAGTAATTAAGCCACCGCCCACACTCCATTTGCATATTTATGTAACCTAAATATGTACAAGTTAGAACAGAGACTGGTGACTGGCAAAGCTATATGGTCTTTATTATGTTGTTCTAATATTTAGGAAGTTTTGAACCAGTTTTGAGCCAAGTTTAGTCCTTGTTTAGTCCGTGTTTAGTCATGTTCTGGTTTAGTACTGGTTTAGACCTGGTTTAGTCAGGTTCTGGTTTAGTCCTGGTTTAGTCCTGGTTTAGTCAGGTTCTGGTTTAGTCATGTTCTGGTTTAGACCTGGTTTAGTCAGGTTCTAGTCTTTGTTTAGTTTTGGTTCAGTCATGTTCTAGTTCTGGTTTAGTCCTGGTTTAGACTGGTTTAGTCAGGTTCTGGTTTAGTACTGGTTTAGACCTGGTTTAGTCAGTTCTAGTCTTTGTTTAGTTTTGGTTCAGTCATGTTCTAGTTCTGGTTTAGTCCTGGTTTAGACTGGTTTAGTCAGGTTCTGGTTTAGTACTGGTTTTGTCATGTTCTAGTTCTGGTTTAGTCCTGTTTAGTCCTGGTTTAGTCAGGTTCTGGGTTAGTACTGGTTTTGTCATGTTTTAGTTCTGGTTTAGTTCTGGTTTAGACCTGGTTTAGTCAGGTTCTAGTCTTTGTTTAGTTTTGGTTCAGTCATGTTTTAGTTCTGGTTTAGTCCTGGTTTAGACCTGGTTTGGTCAGGTTCTAGTCTTTGTTTAGTTTTGATTCAGTCATGCTCTAGACCTGGTTTAGACCTGGTTTAGTCCTTGTTAAGTCCTGTTCTAGTTCTGCTTCAGTCCCAGTGTCTCTGTGACTAACTCATGGTGTCTCTTCCTGCCTGTGGTCCAGCCGGGTCTGAGTGGGATGGAGCCCGTGTTCGGGGAGGCTTACGGGGGTCACCGGGCTCTGCTCAGCCCTTACCCTCTGGCCATGTCGCCTCATGGAGGACGCACCGACTACGACCAGGTCAGTCCCATCCAAACACAAACATAAACAGATCAAACACAAACTTTTACCTTTGTTTGTTTCATGTATAAAAATCCCACATTCAGATTGTTTATTTGTAGCAAAGGAAGCAAAACATAAAAACTAAACCTATGTTTGTTCTAGATATTTCCATCTACTAAATAACAGAGATTACATTAATTCAATTCAATCTATTTATGTATAGCCTAAAATAACAACAATAAGAGTTAACAGGACCTCATAAGATTGTTGATTTAGTGAACAGAATTGTCAGAAAATTAGAGTTATTGGTCAAGTCTTTCTGTCAAATTACCAAATGTGTTTCTGTATGCAGTGCATTTCGGCAATTTGATTAATTTTTTTTTTATAAATTATACAATTTAAATGCATGCTACAGTTTCTTAATGTAAAATTCTACTATTATTTTTGAGAAAAAGCATCACGTTTTCTCAAGTCACAGAGCTCCAGGTTTAAGTCCAAGTCCAGTCTCAAGTCATCAAAGTAGTGACTCAAGTCTCAATCAAGTTCAAGTTATGAAAATCCACAACTTTAAAAAAGCTGCAACATTTTTTGCCTATTGTACAGGGTTCGTACATTCATGGAAAACCTGGAAAAGTCATGAAAAATTCAATTGTAATTTCCAGGCCATGGAAAAGTTTTGGGGTTTATGGGTTTTGAAAAAGTTTCGTAAATATGTGAATTATTTTGGATTCAAATCTAAATTGGGGATCATTTGTTCTGTCTCGCTGGTACTGCGGGGCGATTAAAAAAAAATGAGAGGTCAAGATTCTGTCAATTCCAATTTTCAATTATTTGTTTTGAATTGAAAGATCATTAACAATCCTTTGTCAGTAAAAACTTGTGTGTAAAAACTTAATAAATGTCTGAGTCTTTTATGTTCAAATAATCATTACTTAAAGTAATTTTTATTTTGTTTTTTAAAGTAAAATAAAGTTAAAATAAAAATAATTTCGATAGATGGGACAAACATGTTACTATAAAAAACTGAAAGATTCTGCTTTTTTGTTTAAAACTTGAATAAAATTTACTGAATTTGAAAGTATTTTATAATCCAGAATATTTGGAATTTGACATTTTCCTTTTTTATGTCTTAAAATTCATAAAATGTTTGTGTTTTGGTCTTAATCAGTTAATGAAAGACGGTCGTTGACCTTAAAAGTAAGTTATCAAAGTCATGGAAAAAATATGTAAGTCCTAAAGTTAAAATCTGTACAAACCCTGATTATAACATGATTAGATTTTTATATGTTAATTGTGAAATTCTATTGAAAGTTCACACTTTAAACACAAGTGACAAAAACTACAAAAATATGATATACTGTATTAAAGAATTTAAAAATTGTTTTGCACTTTTGGACTAATTTTACATGTCCCATTTATTTGATAATTAAACTACATCCAATACTTCTTAAAGACTTGTTTGATAAAATAATACTCCAAAAATGATGAAATACTCGTACCCAGCCTCACTCCCCTCTCCTCTGTGCCGCTCCAGACTGTGCTGCTGATGTTGGGCTCCCCGGCGTCGCCACGGAAACGGCCTTTTGAGTTGCTAAGCGATCTGGTGGATGATGGAGGGTTCGGGGAGGACCTGCAGCCCGAGCGATGGGACGTGTCTGCGCTGGACGAGATGACGCGCTTCACCAAACCCGGGCTGGGCGTCGGGACGGAGCTGCTCACGTGCACAGAGGTGAGGATAGAGCGCCGTTACCGTGGAGAAGTCTCTCAGATTTTACAGTAACTAACAAGGTAGTCATGAAAGAGATGAACTGACCAAATATATAGTCTTTTCACAATTTTATAATTGTTTCCAACCCCTATCTGGGTGTGTCCCAGTTTGTTATTTTGAAAATCTGGTTACCCTACATCAGCCAGTAAGCAGTGTCTTTAATTGAACAACAATAATGTTTACCAATATTATGAGACCAACACCTGATCCAGAAAAATTTCATGGGTCAGCACCGATATTCCATCCCAGTTTCAGATTGGTACATCAGTGTATATCTTAAAATCTGGACATTTTTTATGTTGTCTGTATTACTTGCCCACCATCTGCATTCTACAACATGACCACAACTTCTTTGTTGACTTCTGCTGTGCCAGGTTTTCTCAGAGGAGACCGTTCTGATTGGTCGACTGGGCAAGAGTCGAGAGGAAGAGGAAGAGCAGAGAAAGAGAAGCTTCACCAAATCTGTCCCGTCTGTTTCCATATTGTCTCCAAACGTCCCAAACACCAGCACAGCCACCGTAAAGGAGACTCACACCAGCACCACCACAGCCTCTACCACAGACGGGCAGCTACACCTACCAAATGTAAGAGGCATCATCAGAATAATGACTAAAGTCCAGTGTCGGCTCCTGAGGCTATGGTCAATACAGTTAATCAAAGCCCAATGCCCACCATTATATTTTCCAATCAAGCATAACACCATCAACCACTAGATGAGATCATAACATGGATTCAAAAGTCCATCAATTTCCAGTAATATACTGTATGATTATAGGCTACAAAATGAAAATGTGGGCTTCATATTTATAATAAGAAAGAAGGAAAAACCCGCACATTACCTCCAAATCGAAAGACAATGTTTCAGTCGACACTGGATCTTCCTCAGGTCGATGGTTTCACTCAGGTCAGTGGTTTCACATTGTGAGACCACTGACCTGAGGAAGATGCTGTGTGGATCAAAACCTTGTCTGTCTTATTAAATTTGTAGATTTGGAGAGAGTGTGCAGGCTTGTCCTATGATGTGCGTGTACTGTATATGCTTTTTGCTTCATATTTATAGAACCATATTTCAAACCAGTGTTTGTGCTCACTGTAAACATGGACATGTTTGCAAAGATTGATGAACAAATCGATGAAGTAAGATTATTCTGAGTTCCTACTTTTATTGTAACTTGTATGTGACAGCAGAATGTTGTCGTGCACATTTTTGTGACAGCATAGTGTAGGGGAGTTGGTTGTCACATTTTTTACTTTGATTTAAATTTCTCTAAAACTGCAAATCTCACATTAACCATTTTAACAACAGAGAAAAGCTCAAAGTCTTGTGTAACTAATGAGTCCACCTGCTGTTCTCTGTCTTATTCTGATCAAAAGTTATTGATCGTTAAATGTTCATTGTTCACCTGTGACAACCAACCCCAAGTCTGGGTTGGTTGTCACAATGTTATGTCAATGGGAGGTCAATGACAAATGTGTCTTGTCTTTGGTTTGACTTTTTTGATGTTGGATTTTATTTTGATGTTTTACATTTCTGAATCAGGAGACGTTAAATTACAAGAAAAAGGCAAATAGAACCTGAAAAAATGCATTTTTGTCAGATTCTAATGATAATGTAAAACAATATTTTTATCGTGGATTAGTGATTAATAACTTTTGAACAGAACAAGTGACATGACAATAATTACATTTATTTTTAAGTTGAAACTTTACACTGATGTCCTGCATTGAATTGGAATATTTAAAATACAGTACATTTAAGAAAATCTGTTTTTTGTAAAAAGTGTGACAACCAACCCCGCTCTGTTGGTGCAGGCTGTTCTAGATATAATCATATGTGACAACCAACCCCGACCGGACTTTTTTATTTTCACCTCAGCTTTCTTCTACATTTTTTAAACCAGCTCAGAAAAAAATTGTCTTTCTGACTCTTTGTAATGCCGAATTTTTAATTAACATCTGAAAATTTACTTTTAGCTATAGAATTTTTTGATGTTGTCTTATCACATATTTGAACAAATGTTTACAAAAATGTTTTAGCGAGTGAATTTTGATTCATTTAATGCACATTTCATTCTGACTTTTTTCAAATGCACCAATCACAAGCTGAGACAGTGACTGTGACAACCTACCCGTGTCACAACTTACCCCGCTCTCCCCTAGTTGCAGCACACGTGAGTTCCTTTAGTTTGCATCATAGAGATGAAACTAAAAAACAGGTCTTTACATTAGATTTAAGGGAAGCGGCGAGTGCAATATTAAAGCCACCAAAAGAGTCGCGGCTTACGAAGGAAAAGCTGTTCTGATTTGTACGGAAAGAATCCATAGAGAGTCTATTTTTCCCAGAATCCTCCCTGGAATCCATGTGAATCTGTCAGCTTTCGGCAAATACGGACCGTAGTGCACTATAGCTGGTTTGACATGCACTTTGCCAGAAACCCCAACTAAACCCCACTTCGCAGTCAGTCTACAGGAGGCGTTTGGGCATTTTGTTTTCTATTTTTAGTGACCAGCCACTTCTGCTTAAGTCAGACTCAAATCCTAGTATCAAGTTGCAAGTTCACACCTCTAATTTTTCAGTAACGATTAATTTATTAACTTGTTGCAGCCCTAGTTTTTCATGTACAATTTAAAAAGTATATTTTGGGGAAAAATACTGCCCATAAATACGTTTGTGTTTTGTTTTTTACAGGAGAGAGTGGGACAGGAGCAGCTGGTCAGACCTGTGGAGGTTTATCAAGTGGCCCAGGACGAGGAGCTGACTTTGGAGCACAATTATTCTTTGAGTCAAGGCGTGGACGGGGAGCTGGGAGTGAGTCTGGAGGAGGCCACCCCCGAAGACAGAAGAGGAGAGGTGGACAGGGTCGAAGAGGAGGAGACCGAGATGGAGAGAAGAGAGACGGAGACTGAGGAGGAGAGGAGAGAGGAAGAGGAGGAGGAGGAGGAAGAAGAAGAAGAAGAAGAGGAGGAGGAAGAAGAAGAGGGAGGAGAGGAAACAGCAGCAGAGGCAGAACTGAGCAGCTCATCTGAGAGTGAATGTGGTGAGTGTACACTTTAACGCTGCGGGATCTGAAAAAGGGAAGTTTGAATTTAAGACCTTAAACATTTTTTTTTTTTATGTGCCTATGTTTGTTTGCACTGGTCCTAAATGTTTTGATCAAGCAATTCCCTGTGTTTCATTTTGCTGCAGGTTTTCCTGTCGGAGAACATACAACAAACATGATTGATAGTAAAGCCGACTATTCACAGATTGAATTGGGTGGGATTGCAGGTTCATTGGTTGTTTAGTCTGTGGCTGTGGGTCACTGGGTCAGTGCTCTGGTCTTAACGCAAGAAGATCCTGGGTTCAATTCCTAGTTCACCCAGGGCCTTTCTATGTAGAGTTTGCATGTTCTCCCTGTGTCTGCATAGGTTTTCTCCGGTTTCCCTTACCACAAACAACATGTCCAATATTGCCTCTCCCCTCCCCCACTGCTTCCCTGCAAATGAGATTCTGAATCTCAGTGGGACGTTCCTGGTCACCTGGTTCCATGGTGACCTGATGATTTACATTAGAGGTGTATTGTCTGATAGGTGGGGTAGCTGATTTTTACACTGCAAACACAATTTAAGTTTTAAATCTGACAACTTCCTCTTCTAAATCCTTCGACACACGATTAATATTGACATGTATTCATTTTGGTTGCAATTATGACTTATAAACTTCTTTTTACAAACAACTAAGTAAAACTGGAGAGGACCACCCCAGCTCAGCCAATCAGAACTAAAATACTTTATCATTCAGTTCAGACAGTACTCAGAGGTCTCATTTTTTCACAAAGGGCTGTATTTACTATATACTTTTTAGTAGAAAGCACAAAGTTTACTAATTTACAACTAAAAAAGTTAGCTACCCCACCTTT
Source organism: Mugilogobius chulae (assembly GCA_038363315.1). Classification (NCBI taxonomy): domain Eukaryota; kingdom Metazoa; phylum Chordata; class Actinopteri; order Gobiiformes; family Gobiidae; genus Mugilogobius; species Mugilogobius chulae. The sequence goes on from CM076398.1 coordinate 32,058,881, forward strand.
AAACAGTGATTTACATTTCCAAAAATGTTTTCTTTTTGTCAGACATTAACTTTTCTTTACCTGCTTTACATGTTTCAGTTACTTTCTGTTTCCAGATGCTCTGGTAAGGTGATGTGTCTTACTTGGTTTTGCCAGACATTAGGGGAACTACTGTCTGGCTTTTTCTCCAGGACAGAATCCCATGTGTGTGATAAGATGTAAGCTCCCTCGTCCCTCGACCCAGTGATGGTATTTTAGTTTCAGCTCGGTTGACCCTGGCGTTATGGATGATTTTAGGTTCTCCTGTTCTGCTTGTTCTTGTATGGCTCTTGTTTGTCTCTTGGCTGTTTCCTTTTCACATTATTTTTGGTTTTCTTTTTTCCGTGTTTTTACATTGTGGCGTCACTAGTTGAAAGACAAATTCAGGCTGGTACGAGAAGGACTGTGCCAAAAATCCAAAGATTATTTCCTAACTTTTAATTGATAAATCCTTTAGCCAACAGTGTGGCTTTTACAGCGCAAGTTTCTAAAGAAGGTAGTCGCTTGTCTCTCTCTCTCTTCGCTCATTTAGTAATTTAAAGAAAGAAAACAATTTAACCATTTTCTTGCTGTTTATGAGTGAAATTTACAGCACGGACATTTCTGCTGTTAGCTTTAGCCTGTGCAATAAGGCTTAATAGTGCTGAGAAAATGTTCAAAGTTTGAATGCGTCTTTCTCTGTGATTATTGATCAAGTTCAGATAAATTTAAAAACTAGTAGTGCTATGACATTCACCTGAAGTTAAAGCAGCTGTCTGTGTATTCCATGAAGTAAACCCAGATTGTGAGACGTTTTTTCCCTTGTTTATGAGCAGAAGTAACATAAACATAACAGTGTAGAGCCAGTCCCTATAAAAGAATGAGCCTTGTTCTTCTCTATGATGTAAAAATGGACTCCAGTGCGCCGTAAAATAGACCGATTTCAGAAAAACACAGGTCTCGAATAGCTGACATTACATTTGTATTTCTTTTGTTCTTGCGGTGATTTTATCGATTGGGACTGTCTTCTGTCTCCGAAGAATGAGCTCCATGCGATGAAGGAGCGTAGATCAGAGCCGTTAAAACCCCTGTTATTATCCCCAATGGAAATGTAGTTATTGTGGCTTACAGCGTCATCAATAACCTGCAGCAGTGCCAAAGATATTCTGGTTTACACAGAAAAGAAGAAAAAAATTACAGGTTTTAGCCAGAAACACATCATTTTGTTTCTCTTGCAGGATGAGATCATTATAAAGGTGTAGAACTAGGCTTATAAGTCATTATTTATTCAACAGAAGCATCAAGGGGTTTCTATTTCTATTGAATTAATAATATAGTAGGCTGTATGTGTCTTAGAGTAAAACACATCGACGGTCATTAATTATACATTTGTAAATCGTCTGCAGATGTGTTAGTCAGGCTGGCGCCACCTACTTCCTCCGCTTAGTTTCATTTTATTTCTGCTATTAGGTCAGGTATCGCAGAACTGCAGACGGTTCACCAAAACCAGGAAGTGTGTTCGGCCCATCAGTGAACAGAAGTGAAGCAGCCCGAGTTGAGATAGCAGACTGTACTGTATGTTCTTGTCCTTTGACTTTGTGGTAAATATGAACGACCAAAAAGCATTGCTGTGGATGTGCTACGTGCAAGTATCTTTGAAATTTAGATTCTTCTTATATTCATATCTCAGTGAATTTTAGTCGGCTCGTAATAAAACACGCATCATTTTACAGCTAAAGAAAAAAAGCTGTACAGTTTTCTTTGCACATCTGTCACTCACAATCTGTCTGAACTGATTTAGCCTAACCTACGCACAGGCCTGTCCAGAGCGAGAGAGAAAGGTAATGCAAAGGTCTCTGTTAATTTTAAACAGGCCTAATTTCACATTGATTAGTGATTTACTGCTGCAGGAGCAGATTGTTGCCTAAATGTTGCCACCAGTTTAGTTCAAAATATACTGCGTTTCAACACACAGCCTTTGTATTAGAGATGGAGCGGGTTGAAAAAACAGATGCGGGTCTTGGGAAAGAAAAAAGAATACTCGCGTGCACATGGAGCTGGTCTGTCTCATCTCTAAACTACTCTCTGCATGAACAGTTTGGACATTAAATAGACAATAAATCTTTATGTGACGGGAGTGTCGGTGAGGTATCAGACTCTGAGCTGCGCTGAGGAGCAGGACTTAAAAGCTAAATTAATTGGCAACTTCACGCGACCCAACAAAAACCTCCCGCGACCCACTGTTGGGTCACAACCCTAACGCCGGGCTCACACTGGATCTAGTCCATACTCCGGTTCGGTGAGCCGTGCGGATGTGCTCCCGTCATCCGGATCGTTTCCGTTTCAAGGAACTTTTTCCTTTTTGGTGAAGTTGTGAAAACAAAACACGACAAACAGGAAACCAAGCGAGTGCGGGTGAAGTGGTTTTCAAAGTAAAAACATTACGTTTCTACTACTACAACAAATACGTCAAAATGCTCGACATATACACGACTATTGAACACACAGGATGTAAATAAATGTCCCGTACTTACCCATTGTGCGACGAAAAATCAAACAGAAAATGAAGTGACGTGAAACAAGCCCAAAACTCGGCGCATGTGTTCTTTGTTTACATATACATGTGCCAGTTATCGTGTAACTCCCCGAAACTCCCAAGTTGAGCGTGAATCCCCGTGAACTCGTGCCCTCGCGAGGCCAGCAGAGTCCGTACATACACATGCATATTCTGGAGGCAGTGTGAGTGACGACCGGACCCAGACGGATCTGGATCTGGAGGCAGTGTGAGCCCGGCGTCAAGTTGAGAGCCAATGAGCTAAAGGACGATCCCATCAAATACATCAGGTATCTGTTTCTGCTGCTCTCTGCGCTTCCTCACGGCCTGGCACAGCACAGCCCTGCAGAGACAAAATGCATCCAGTGGGTGATCCACGAGATCGGTGGTGTTCTGTGGCGCAGCGCTGCGAAGATGCAAGATGTGCAGTCAGTACAATTCAGTACAATTACTTGAAAATAACATGACTCAAGTAAAACTAGATGCCTCTCTTCTATTCTTATGAGCATGTTTTGATTGTGAAAAAAATGAGGTTTTTAAAAAACATATTGCAAATTAAGAATCACAATACTTAAAATCACAATCACATTTTTCCCAAACGGTGCAGCCCTTCTTTAAAGTCTGCGTTTAGCTTTTGCAGTTTTCCTCGTCTTTATCTTGTTTTGACATGTTTCAATCTAAATTTGTCTTGGCTTTTGTCAGTAAAGAAAATGTTTATTTTGTTATGAAATGGGAGAGAACTTGGCATTGTGAGTATTTTCTTAGAGAGATCCTGTTATTGTCCACGCCGCTCACATTATGCTAAATTGGAAAAAAGCGGAATGGCATATTTTGCATTTGGTTTCTCTGGAGTTGCTCTGAGGCCACTTGGTATTTATATATTCAAAAATGAGCAAAAAATAGAGCTCTGCCAACAAATAAGGTCTCAAGGGTGTCTGGCCAGTCCACAGAAATCTATTAAACTCAGACTTAGATTTAATGTTAGTCAATCTGAAGAGTGGGAATGTTATAGCAATAAAATTTGAATGTTTTGTTATTTTTTTTTTAAGTGTTGGTAGCAATTTGTTTGGTAGAGCAGGGCAATGTGGCTTAATTTTATCACAGTATAAAAAAGAACACGCTTCATTCATGGCTTGAGCGTTTCTTGTGTTTTGGATTTGTTTTATCGTGAATGACCTGAGCTGTGGCAGCGTAAATGTGGCTCCTCGTCTTGTTTGTTGCGTCCGTCGATTAGAATCACATCCACACCATCAGATTTCTTATGAAACAGTCGTTGTGTTTCTCTTTTAGTCCCTTTACCTTGATAAAGTCCCTCAATCTAAACTTTGCAGCTCTCTGTCCAAACTTTTCACTATCATCCATCTTCTTGACCTTCCATTACCACGACAACGGTACAATTGCAGTACAATTTTATCATAGTTTAATGTTTAGCTTTGTAGTTGTAGTAGAAAACAACAATTTGATTACAGAATAATGCATGGTTAATAGTAATAATAATTTATTTCAAGCTGTCCGATATTTTGTTGGTTGATATTTAGATTTTTTTTGTATATCGGCCATATCGGCTATCGGCTTCAATTTTGGCCGATATCTGATCAGGCAGTTGTTTTGGCTGTGATCAGTGATCAACGGAGTTCTGAAACAATAAGACTTATTTTATCTCTCTCCATTCCTCTGTCTGCTGTTTTGATTTTATCATTAACATGTCTTTAAGTTTTATTCTTGTTTTATTTTCTACTTTGGTTGTTGTACTAAGAGCTTGTTTGTTTGTCAGTATGAACAATATGAATGTCTTTCATGAAGCTATGAAATAGGAATGGGACGAGATCTCGTGCCGCGAGATCTCGCGATATTAAACTGTCACGATACTGTGCGCACACAGACTGAACTGTCTCGTGAGATTTTTCCATGATCATGAAATTAAGTTTTGTATCTTTGAGCAGCTGTAGTAAATATTCTCCTCCACACACAGACTTGTAGCGGACCTATTCTGACAGAAAATTCTGTCAATATTGGTCCTATCATTACGAAATAAAAACTGAGACAGAGATAATTAGTCCTAAACATTGTAAAAGTTAGCGCCAAAAATAACTAATCGTCAAATATACGCGCGGACATCGCGGGAACAGCGCAGTGTTTTTACACTTAAACATAGTTTAAAATAGATCCACAAAGAGATATTTTGGCCTATGTCATCAATAAAGTCATCAATAAATATCGTCAATAAAGTTTCCTCATCTGTGTGTGTCTGGTCCCTGTCAGCAGCAGCAGCGCTGTGAAGCAGGAGAAAGGGGGCGGAGTCTGAGCTACACACGGGGAGCCGATCAATTTTAGTCAAAACTCATATCGTTCAAATAATAAAAATTCAAGGTGATACACATAATTAAAGGTAAAGCTAAACTAAAAGAATATAAATCAACAATAATAAATAATACAAATAATTTTTTATTTGCCTAGTTTAAATTCTAAATTGAAACAATTAATGCAAATTATTTAAAAATCTTGTCTCGTCTTGATCTCGTGGACACAATCTCGTGGCTTGTCTCATCTCGTGAAAATTCTGTCTCGTCCCTGATTGTGTCTTGGGCCAAAATACAATCGAGCTTCATTACAATGAGTGAAAGAGACGCACATGTATCAGGCTTAATAATAGTTTGAATTGAAGGTCTTTTTTTGGTGATACTATCTGACCTCGGCTCTGCTTTTAAAACTAAAATAAGAAAATCAGACTTGAAAAACGGTCATTGATATCGGCATCGGCCTAAGAAAAACCCATAAGAGTCATTATTAATATATTTATAAACAGTTTACAAATTAAGAACACAGACATACACATTCACACAGGACTAGAATTACATGAGGACGTCTGAGTTTGGTGAATTACAGGAGGTAAAATTCGGCAAAACTTTACAGACATTTTTACAGACTTGGACAAGAAACTCAAACTCACACCCTTAATTATTGCAATGTGCATGAAGTCAACGCATTACAACATAATTATTTGTATTGACTAATTTCAGACTATTTAAGTTGTATCTCTTAAGTTAGCTTCCACTCCTCTTGTCATATTCTTTCATTATTCGTGTTTTTTGCAGAGCCTTCACAGTCAAAGATAAATATATAAATGCATAATCTAACTCTAACCTGCTTGGATTCAGACGTTTGTTTTAAGTCTTAGTTGTGTAAAGATATAATTGATATTTCTGATTCTGCAGCATCAGCTCATTGTACATACAGTAGATACACAGTTAACACATAGTCTGGTTTAAATATAAATAGCCTAAAACGCAGCCGTTGGCCCTGGTTTTCTCTTCACATGTGCCAGCAGCATGAGACAATGGTCTGGGCTGTGGACCGGACTAACCTGGTTACGTAAGTTTAATCCTGTGACGTGGAGGATGGAGCGTCTCTGCTGTGATGTAACTGTTCACTGCCTCTGCTGCTGCTGCTGCTGGAGCTCTGCATTATTTATGATCGGACGATTATTTATGGTGATGCACACAGTCTGATCTCACCGGGGCGTTACAGACTTTACAAATATTATGCACTCTATATAACAACCTTTCAGCGCGGGTCAATAAGATATAATTCAAATTAGCGCTGGACAGTTTTGTGATAAAATGGTGAGATTATCTTTGTGACAGTCTGCTTTGTTGATGAAATTATTATATTGTGATTTCCCGTTTCTCTATTTAATGCATCTGTTTAATCAAATACAGACTATTTTTACCATCCTATGTCTCGTTTATGTGATCCTCGGGTGCTTGTGTTTCTGAGATGAGAAGTTGAGGTTGTGTCCTTTGCATTCATGTGCTTTTTACCTCGGAAAGTCTGGATTTTGTTTTTAACCATGATGAATAAATGACACAGCTCTTATAACAGAGGTTAATAGACATATAACCTCTGTGCACTGCAAAAAATGAATTTTAAGACAAGTTAAAGTGGCTTGATTCTAGGATTTAAACCTAATTTCAAGCATTTTTACTATTTTAACGTCAATTTATTGTAGAGACATAGATTATTTTTCCTTGCTTCAACGTGTTTCAAACTGATTTCAGGACATTGATTCGTATTTTGAGAAAAAAGAAAATCCCGCACACCGTCTCACTCTTTTTTGCAAAAATATTTATTGCATGACAACGTTTCGGTCGACTGACCTTCGTCAGGTATAGAGGAGGCAGGCCCTTGCATTCCCTGCTATAAAGCTCTAGCCCTGCCCTCCCCAGACTCCCAGCCAATCAGAATATTTTAGAAATATTACATAAGATGACTGAAGAATCCTTGCAAATAACAATAAAATACATCTTTCATAATTTTTTACACATTCTAAATTAATAGCATAATTAGAAGAATATTATAAGGTTAAGAAACAAAATATAATTTTCCTGTAAAGTGCATAGAGATCGAAAAACCGCTTTTTTTGGGCGTGTTCCACTCACAAATACCTCAATGGGAGGGAAGAGGCCTAGAGGGCGGGCAGTCATTAAAACTACAGCATAACATTTAATAGAAATTCATCATTTAGGCCTCGTGGGCTTAGAGTTTGTAGGGTGAAGATCCAGTAGGCTTCACGTCTCTTTAAAACGCGATCGTGGTCCCCACCCCTGGGCGGGACAGGCACCTGCTCTATCCCGCAGAAGCGGAGGGAGGACACGTCGTGGTTGAGTGAATTAAAATGTGCTGCTACTGGCGAATCCTTATCCTGCCTACGGATGGCGCTTTTGTGCTCGCTGATCCTTTGTTTCAATTTGCGCGTGGTCTTTCCCACGTATGCCAGTCCACATGGGCAGCGTAACAGATAGACCACGTAGGTGGAGGCGCACGTAATAACACTTTGGATTGGGAACCGTTTACCGGTGGATGGATGACAGAAATATGTAGTTTTTGTGGTGTTATGACATTGTGCACAGCCCCCACATCTGTAGTTTCCATTTGGTATGGGTGCAAGAAGTGTCTGGCTTTGGTTACATCTGCCCTGAGAAAAGTCCGAGTGTACCAGTGCGTCTCGTAAGTTTCTGCCCCTCCTGTACGTGAACAGAGGGGGATGTTTGTATATTCCGCTTAAATCAGGGTCAGTGTCCAGTATGTGCCAGTGTTTGAGGAATATTGGTTTTATCCTGTTGCTTTGGGGAAAATATACAGTATTAAAAATAGCAGAATATTCTTTTTCTTTTCTTGATGTTTTCGCTAGAAGTGCATTTCTGGATTTTGAAAGAGCTGAGTCGTAAGCCTCTTCTATCCAGTTTAATGGGTAAGACCTTTTTATAAATTTCTGTCTCATTTCCTTCGATTTCTCGATGAAGTCTTCAGTAGTTTGGCACAGTCTTCTCAATCGGTAGAATTGGCTCTTTGGTAAACCCCGCTTTAAAGATGTTGGGTGCGCGCTGGTGGCCAATAAAAGTGTGTTTTTGTCAGTCGGTTTTTGATACAGTGTGGTGGTCAAAGATCCTCCCGTTTTCACAATCCACATATCCAAAAAATGTACTTTTTCCTTACTATATTCGCAGGTGAATTGGAGGTTAGTTTTAAATCTATTAATTGTGTCCACAAAGTCCATTAGTTCGCTATGTTCCCCTTTGAAGATGCAGAAAATGTCATCTATATAGCGATAGTACTTAATAATATTGTTTAAATAGATATTCTTTTCAGGGTTGAAGATGTTCTCTTGTTCGAAATTACCCATGTACAGGTTTGCGTAATTGGGTGCGCATATTGTTCCCATACTCGTGCCAGATACTTGTTGATAAAAAGTTCTATTAAAAGTAAAGAAGTTGTATTTCATAACAAAAGCAGCTAGTTGGATCAAAAATTCCATTGGCGGTGTGTCAGGCGACTCCTGTTTCTGAAGGTAGAATTTTAAAGCGTTCAGTCCTTCCTCATGTGGGATGTTAGTGTATAAGCTAGAAACGTCCATTGTGAGGAGGTAAACCTCATCCGGTAGGTTAGACACAGTGGATATTTTATTTATGAAATCGGTTGAGTCTCTTAAGTATGCTGGTAGATTTTGTACATGCGTTTTAATAAAGAAGTCAACATACTCGGATAAAGGAGCTAATAATGAGCCAATTTGTGAGATAATTGGTCGTCCTGGTGGGTTATTAAGGTCTTTATGGATCTTTGGGAGTGTGTAAAATACAGGTATAGTTGGCTTTTTGCAACACAAAAAATCAAACTCAGTTTTAGTTATCCATCCACGTTCCAATGCGTGTTCTAAAAATGTAAATATTTCTTGTTGAAAGGCTGAAGTAGGATCAGCAGCCAATTGTTTATAATAAACAGAGTTCGATAACTGTCGTTCGATTTCTTCTTTATACTTCTCAGTGTCCTGTATCACTATTGCCCCTCCCTTGTCTGCGGGTTTTATTATAATGTCTTTATCATTCATTAAATCATTTAATGACTTTCTCTCCTCTTTTGTTAAATTGTCTGTGTATGGCTGTGGGTTTTTAGTACATGCTTCCATCACATCCCTTTCCACTAGCCTGCAGAATGTGTTGATAGAGGAGTTATATATCTGGGGGCAAAAAGTGCTTTTAGGTCTGAATGGGCGGAAGGAATCTTTTGAGTCATTATGGTTTTTGAAAAAGTATCTTAATTTTATTTGTCTAAAGCATTTAAACAAATCAACTTGTAGATTAAATGCATTGACGGGTTTTTGAGGAACAAAGGAGAGTCCCTTAGATAACAAAGAGATTTGTTCTTCGGATAGTTCTTTCTTTGAGATGTTCGTTACCGTGTCCTGGTGTAGCTCCTTGTCCACGGGCGTTGTTTTGTTGCTTGAGCGTTTACCGCGTCTGCATTTCTTCTTCTTTGTCTTGGGTGGCCTCGGGACAAAAAAGAGGAAGAAGATGAATCCCGTGATGAATACGGGGAGTCACTTTCTTGTAGTGAATCCTCGGTGTCCTCGTGCCTGCGCCAGGCCTTTCGTTGTTTGCGTGTGACCGCTGTGGTAGATGAAGGCGCTGGGCGTTGTGTGTTTCTTTGTTGATTCCCTGCGTCCCATTTGTACACTTGATCATTGAGATAGTCCTCGGTGTCTCTTTTATACTTCTTCATCTTGGTTGCTTGGAGACTCTCTTTGTACCTTTTCATGTTCTCTAAAATTGAATGTTCAATTTCGGCAAAGGTGTCTCCAAACTTGGTTTTCATCACTTCTTCTTGTTGTTGAATTTCTAGCTGAATGTCTTGTGCTTCCTCGGTCACTTTTTCGATTACGAGCAGCATTAGGTCCAGGGAACACTTATTTAATATTTCACCCCACTTCTTCACAAAGGTTTCACAGTTTTTTCCAATTGTGGGGGCTTTTTGGATGCGAAGTCCCCTGGGGATCTTTTTGCTCTTCCAATACTCACTAAGAGTAGATCCGTGCATAAGCAGGCGTGTTTCCCTTTGCTTCATTCTTTCCAACTTTATTCTTTCGTCTTCTGTTGTTAGTGCACTGCTTATGTCTGTACTTTTTAGCAAAATTCTTTGAGCATCCTCTGCGGTAAACTCAAAGGTGCTTGCGTGGTTTTGGGTCAAAGAATTTATCTCTTGGAAAGAGCTCATTTTGTTCTCGTCTTAAAGAGTGCTCAGGGTGCTGGAGTAAGAAACAAACTTTGTTGAAGGAGAAGCTCCGCACACCCGAGGGCGACAGGTGCGTAAGAACGTGTAGAACTTGTAGAAAAAAGAAAATCCCGCACACCGTCTCACTCTTTTTTGCAAAAATATTTATTGCATGACAACGTTTCGGTCGACTGACCTTCGTCAGGTATAGAGGAGGCAGGCCCTTGCATTCCCTGCTATAAAGCTCTAGCCCTGCCCTCCCCAGACTCCCAGCCAATCAGAATATTTTAGAAATATTACATAAGATGACTGAAGAATCCTTGCAAATAACAATAAAATACATCTTTCATAATTTTTTACACATTCTAAATTAATAGCATAATTAGAAGAATATTATAAGGTTAAGAAACAAAATATAATTTTCCTGTAAAGTGCATAGAGATCGAAAAACCGCTTTTTTTGGGCGTGTTCCACTCACAAATACCTCAATGGGAGGGAAGAGGCCTAGAGGGCGGGCAGTCATTAAAACTACAGCATAACATTTAATAGAAATTCATCATTTAGGCCTTATTTTGAGCCAAAATATTTGCCAATGGGTTAAGAAATTGTTTTTACCCGACTGGCTTTTTTTTTCTTATTTTAAGCCAAATTCTCTTATAACCAGTTAAATATGTCTTTAAACTAGTGAAATATTCTACATGACACAATCACATTTTCTCCAGTTAAAACAGGTCAAAACTGGATTAAAATTCTGATTCTAAGCCATTCTAAGCAAGGCTGGATCACAGGCGCCAATTTATGTTTTTTTGGATGGGTGTCCAAATTAATACGCGCGCACATGCACGCGCTCATTGTGCATGCGCGCCATTTGCACGTGTCTCTTGTGCGTGCTCATTTCATTTCTTTTCTACCTGCAAGACTTCTGGCTGTGCTGGCGCGTTCTTTTCCCAGTTAACAGAATCCATTCAATACATAAAGCCCCGGGTCTGTCCTGTCTGTCAGCGCAGCTCTCACGGCACCGGGTGCTACAAACAGGACCAGTGCAGTTCGTCACTTCATACGTCGCATCGCAACTCAACATTCTCATCTCCCACTTTTTCTGACTTGTTTTCCGGCGCTGCTTTAAAGCACAGTTGTGCATTAAACCATGATCTCACGAGGCAGGTGACAGACCAGCAGCACAGCGACTGACGCTGATCCCACTACATGCAGCCCCGCTTCGCCCCAGTCCGCCTCCGAAAGTGACCACGAGTCTGAGGACAGCGCTCTGAGAGAGGAGATGCTGTATGACGCTTATAATTCGCGCATACAGATAAAAGAAAGTGAGAGAAAAGTGTGAAAGATGCTGTATGACCGAATAAATGCGTGCACTCCGAAGCCTGTTAATGAAAGTATAAAAATTCGCCTGGGTGCTCAGACATTCGAGTGGGTGCTTGAGCCCCGCGGCACCCATGTGATCGGCGCCTATGTATATAGTTCTTGCAGTGTGTGACAGTGAGATCTGACGCTAGCCTGTCCAAAAACTAATGTTGAAAGATGTCAGTTTTTATTTTCCAGCTGATTTTCATCAGAACTTTGCTTTTCTTTTTAAAGACAAATGTGTTTTGACGTACTTACCTTGTCGACATGTTTCGGCTGCTTATCACTGGTCTGGGTGTCGACGTGCCGTACATCAACTACACATTGTCTTTAAAAGAAAAACAAGTTGTGAAGTAAATGAAGACAAAATGAACATTGTTGGAGTGATTTTCATCAGTCTCCATGTCTCAGTGACGTCAGGTGCTGAGTTTCCGAGCAGTTGTTCTGAGCTACTCGAGCGTTCATGTGCATTTATCAATTCGGAACAAAATTTTCCTGTTTTCCCGAAGACCACATGAATGCAGCACTGCTCTCAGGGTTGCCATGTCCAGTTCTTTATGGCGACTTTGGGCTACTTTTTTCCACAAAGAGAAATGAAATCGGCTACAATACAAAGTCACATTTTCCTCCTTATACATCCAAATATGCCCTACATATCTGGCTTATGAAATTGTCAGATCTTGTCGGGAAACAGCTCTGAATTCTTACTAAAACACAACAAACCAAAAACTAAATAGATGATCAGTTTTATCATTATTGCTGCACTTACACTGACAGTTCTCTCTTCAGAACCTCTTCAGACATTTGGCGGTGCAGTTTCCATCCGTCCGCTCAGAGTTAGTTGCACATTTGGCGACACCTCATCCTCATCTCCTCCCATCTGTGCCGCTCTCTCGCTCGAAAAGAAAAAAAAACCCGCCTGATTTCAGCGTTAATGAAGTTTCACGACCAAATCCTCACACCGGCTCGGTTCAGCAGTTCAGTCTGTGCACCAAATTTACCCGCGTGTCTCCGGGTAAACTTCACCAAACTCAAACTATTTTCTTTTCTTTGTTTGGTTGGGGAGGTTTTTGTTGTTTAAGGAAGCCAGTTGTGTGTTTTTCAAGTCATAGGGCTAACGAGTTTTATTAACTTAAGTTTTTGTGTTGATAGAACTTGACAATGTGAGTCAAAGATTTTCAACTTAGGCTTTTAAGTTATGAGAGAGAGAGAGAGCGAGAGAGAGAGAGAGAGAGATACAAAAAGAGAGGAAAAGGAGAGAGAGGAAAGAGAGGGAGAAAGAGAAGAAGAGAGAGAGGGAGAAGGAAAGAAAGAGAGAAGAGAGAGAGAAAGAAAGAAAAAGAGAGAGAAGGGGAGAGAGAGATGAAGAGGAAGAGAGAGAGGGAGAAGGAAAAGAGACAGAGAAGAAGAGAGAGAGTGAGAAGGAAAGAATGAGAGAGAAGAAGAGAGAGAAGAAGAGAGAGTGGGGGAGAAAGAAAGTAAAAAGATAGAGAATGGGAGAAAGAGAGGGAGGGAAAAGGAAAGAATGAAAGAAGAGAGAGAGAAAGAGAGGGAGAAGGAAAAGAGAGAGAGACAGAGAAGAAGAGAGGGAGAAGGAAAGAAAGAGAGAGGGAGAAAGAGAGAGAGACAGAGAAGAAGAGAGGGAGAGACAGAGAGGAAAAGAGAGAGGGAGATGGAAAGAAAAAGGAAAGAGAGAAAGAAAGAAAGAATGAAAGAAAGAAAGAAAGAAAGAAAAAAGAGAGACAGAGAAGAAGAGAGGAAGGGAGAAGGAAAAAGAGAGAGAGACAGAGAAGAAAAGAGAGGGAGAGACGGAGAGGAAAAGAGATAGGGAGAAGGAAAGAAAGAAAGAAAGGAAGGGAGGGAGAGAACATGATAAAGGAAAAGAGTCAGAAAAAGTGTGTGCAAGACAAAGGAGAGAGAGAAAAAAGAAGAGAGAGTGGTAGAGAGAGAGAGAGAGAGAAAGAGAGACAACTCGCACATAAGTTTAATCGACATAAAACTTTGAGACAGAAATTGTACTCACATTTTTAAGTTCAACTGTGCTAATACTTTTACAGTGTATATGTAGATCAGTCATTTACATATCGTCTACTGTAAGGCACAGACTTAATCTAAACAGGTCCATTGACTTTCTGTTTAAACCTGCAGAACCATTGAGTTATTATAATGATCGGAGAGAGGGTGGGGCCTGTTGCCATGGAGATAGGCAGCAAAGATCTATATCCCCAACCATGATGTAAATAGTCATGATTTTCGTTCTGTTTTAGATTTTGTTGTCGTGTTTTTCTTGCAGAGGTGGAGACGGAGCCTGTGCGTGCGACCGGAGAGCGTCCCTCAAAGCGCCGCTGTTTCTGGGAATACAGACGATCGCGGGACTCCTCCTCCAAAAAGAAGCCGGGTTCAGAGGGTCACTGGTCCCTGTCCTGGAGCTCCAGCACTCTGCCCAGCACACTGTACCGACGAGAGGGTAAGAGACGCACTAATGCAGGGCTATACAACTTTATTTACTGGAGAGTTGCTGCTGTATAAGATTTTTGCAGATAAATACAATAAAAATACATTGTGCTCTCACCTTATAGCGAGAAGGTCCCAGGTGGAGCTTGCTTGTTCTCCCCGTGTCTGTGTAGGTTTCCTCCGGGTGCTCCTGTTTCCTCTACCACTAAAACATGTCCAGCAGCTCCTCCCATGTCATTGTACAAAGCCCTAAGGGGTTCCCAGACTTTTCAGACCAGGACCCCCAAAATAATCATGTAGCCAATAAAATAGAAGTTTGTAATTATTTCAAGCTGAAAAAAAGATTAAAATTGGGTGTAAATACATTTATTTTAGTAGCTTATTACTTTATATGATCAAAATCTGTAAAACATGATGCTGCAGTTAAAAAATACAGATTAAACATTAAGTCATAATTGTAAAATTACATCTTTAAGTAAGTAAGTATCTTTATTTGTATAGCGCGTTTCACAGACAGAGTCACAAAGCGCTTCACAGTGAGATGAACCCCTCCCCTCCCCACTCAGTGATGGCAAACTGCCCTGGGGCAGCTCAGCAGAGGCGATTCGCCTAAACACCTGGCGCCTCAACCTCCGACCATCTCCAAGTGTTCCCTAAGAAGCATGTTATTGGGTGGCGGGGAAACCGGAGTGAACAGACACGAGGAGGAACATGCAAACTCCCCACAGAAAGGCCCGGGCCGTCAAATCATCTCGCGACCCCCAGATTTTGCTTCGCGACCCCCCAAGGGGTCTCGACCCTCTCTTTTTGAACCACTGCCCCAATAAACCTTTGTTAGAAAGGACCACACCAGACAGATTTAAGAATACATTCTTTATTGAATAAAGTATATTAAAGTTTGATGAAATCAGATGAACAAGAAGACTCGGTGTTTGCTTTGCGTTTTCTGTCTCTGCGATCTGTCCAACCGAAATATAACCCCCCTTAACCGGATGATGGAAGAAATAGTGTGAAGTAGGGGAGGATGTGTGTGTCGTGTGTGAGACGAGGGCACACGGTCAAACTGAGATAAAAGCGTGAGCGGCGGTGACAGGTGTGTGGTCTGGAGAACAGCGGAAAACTCAGTTAACATATATCCTAATTTACACTTTCATTTACACCTTAAAACTCACAAATTTGAAACCAAGTGTTTTTGTGAGGCTTAGAGCCAAAGGAAACTCTAAACATGTGCTCAATAAAACAAGCATTAATTAAGCGTAACAAATTTAGTTTTGGGAGACGGAACAATGTAAAATCTAAAAAAAGGTTAATAATTACACACTAAACTGTTCACTATGGAAATTGTCTCCTGCCTGAAGATCCACCTGCTGCTTGTCTCCAAACCTTGATTCCCAGCACATCTCCATAGAAACAGAAACAAGACAATAAAGATTTAAAACACTGAGCCTGAAACACAAAACGACACAAATCTGACCTGCTGCCACCACGAGACACAAGAACCAGAACATTCTGATTTATTCACAGCGTGTATCTGACATTAAACCAGCCTCACTGACAGCCTGATTGGAAGAAAGAAATAAACAAAGAGAAAAGCCTCCTTCCCGCCCACTCTCCGCTCAGATGTACGGCTATAAGGCTAATTGCAGGGTCCCCTCGCCCCCCGGCCTGGGATTAAATCGGGAGTAATTGTGTATAATTTAGTGTGAGAGCCCTCCACAGTGCAGCAGGAGCAGTGATTATGTCCCTCTGTGTGTGTGACGACGGCAGATGTCTGTGGCCCAGTTCTGCCCCATGTGACAGACATCAGATCCTCAGGCGCTGCCCTACATTCAGCTATACATCAAACTTCAGTCTAAACCCAGACCCCGTCACTCTTTTGGAGAAGCCGCTGCAGCCTCCAGACAAAGAAACAGTGTCCTATATAAGCGACGAGAAGTGGATGAGACGCTTGGACAGTTTGTACGCAGGCTGCTTTCATTAACAAAAAGAGAATCATGTTTAGTGATTGATTGAAGTTGAATATGACAAAAATGTATTAATCTATTAATGTTAAACTTCTGTAGTTTACTCACCATGCTTCTTTGAGAAACCACAATGCTGCGCTGTGATTGGTCTCTTCAGGTGGATTCTAGTGAAATGCATCATATTTCGGGGGCGTGTCCTGCTGTGGGGGAAAGTCGTGAGGAAAGTCTTGTTTGAAACTGAACATTTTGCTTCTTTTAAGATGTTTTTTGACGAATAAAGTGTATTTTTAGCACAAGTTCAGTCATAACAGAGTTTAAAATTAGGTTGTTGTTGTGGCTTTAGATCAGAAAAGTAAACTGTAGGTGTGAAAATACCTCGTGCAGCGCTAGGATCATTTTAGCATTTAGCTCGCAGCCACCGTTTGCATTATTGGATATATTTACATATTTTGAGTGTTTGATCACTTTATTCATCTCCATGTTTTTGTATCTGTATTTGACTTAAATAAAAGCACGGTTTTATAGCTAAGGTGTCTTTGTGACACAAAATGAATAATAAAAATGTGTACATTTTCTCTAAATGACCTCCTCCTGTTTGTTTTCATGGAAAAGCAGACAATGTATATATTATCCCCAATAACAGGCTGATTCCACTTGCATCTCTGCTGCGCTGCGGCGGGACCTCTGCAATTGCACTTGTACAGCCTTTGACGTAAATGAGGTCTGTTCCACATCTCGCATATGAGCTGCTGCTCAACTCCGCCATTCAAGCTCCATCCGATAAGTTTGTGAATCAACGATAAAATCTTCTGCGCATAAGTCTGACCAGATCAAGCTCCACTACACTTTCAAAGTAAAAACACTTCGCAGTGACTTAATTTTGATTACAGTAGGCCACAGGTGTCAAACTCAAGGCCCGGGGGCCAGATGCGGCCCCCCACTTCATTTCATGTGGCCCTCAAGGCCTTATAAGGTTTACTTTAATTTTATATTAGTGCCAGAAGTAATCTGGATGCCTTGACCTATTGGTCTGAAACTTAAAGAGTAAGTAACTTTACACTGCATATGTATATTGAGTTGTTATCACTTCAATAAATATACAATAATCAAATACAACTATTATTTGTAGTATGTCAAAGATTAGTGAGGTTAATTAAAACTGGCCCTTGGAGGACAACCCCGATGCCAATATGGCCCTTTGTCAAAATGAGCTTGACACCCCTGCAGTAGGCCAATACCTGTAATGTTTATACGAGTAGTTGCTTTGCCAGTTGGACTCAGTCGGCTGTTAACTTTCACTTTATGTCACTGAAACACTGACGGGAGAATACTTTTTATCGGACTCCTTCACCTAATGCCTGTGCCCTTGTGGGGGATAAAAACATATGTAAGCTTATGTGATGTGAGCTAAAGAGCGATCCCAACAAACACAACAGTTATCTGCTCCTGCTGCAGAACAAAAAGCTATTTTGGCTTTGACTGAGAACTTTTTTTTCATAAACTTGAGCTTTCTGCACATCCTCTTCTCGTGGTCCTCGGCTTCGCAGTCCAGCGGAGACAAAATGCAACCAAGTAGTTGAGGCTTTGCACCAAAATTGAAAGTGTTCTGTGACGCAGCGCTGGGGAGCGGATATGCAAGGTCTGGAATCAGCCTGTAAGAATGTTCTAAAGAATGATTTTATTTTTCTATTTGTAATAAATTGTGAAACAGCAGTTGTGGTTGTTGAGCAGTGAGTGATAAAGCTATTTTT
This sequence comes from Mugilogobius chulae, assembly GCA_038363315.1. Taxonomy (NCBI): domain Eukaryota; kingdom Metazoa; phylum Chordata; class Actinopteri; order Gobiiformes; family Gobiidae; genus Mugilogobius; species Mugilogobius chulae. Next base: position 32,076,505 of record CM076398.1, read on the forward strand.
CTGGTGCACTGTTTATGTTACGTTTCCCCCACAGAGGTCTGTTAGTGGGCGTGGCCTCTGATGTTGATTGTGCCAACTTAGCCGCTATGTCGTAGGTCACAGAGTTCAAAACTTGTGAAATAAATAGCCGCAAAAAATTTTGATATTTTGAAAAAAAAGAGTGTAAAGTGTTCCTGTTTTATCTTATAGTTTATGTTTTCTGTCCCAGGTAAGAAAGGACGTCGTAAAGCTCGTAAAACCGATGCCAGTGACCTGACTCCAAACCCTCAGAAGCTGCACAACATTGGAGAGCAGCTGCAGAAACTGAACGCTGCCATCGACGGGATGGGTCCTGTGAACGACCTGCCGGCTGTGGCTCGAGCCAGGTCCAGGAAGGAGAAGAACAAACTCGCATCCAGGTAACCACAAACTGCTTAATTACTTATTTACTTGTCATAGTTTTGTAATAGTGCGTCTCATACGGCTCATTATAAAAAAGACGCACAGACATTCTTTTGTTTTGAAAAGTGCTGCTCGGCATTCTGAAGGCAAAAGTCTGAACTCTTGATACAATGTGTTTTCCAGCTTTTTTGGCCTTATGTTTCCTCTTGGAAGTGTTTGTTTGGCATAAATTTCTTTTGTCATGGCAACACAGCTGACTTAAGCTAGCTTGTTTGTTCCACTACAAATAATTCACTCATCAAGCAGACTAAAAACAAGGGCACGTTAACATATTGTTGGGCATTAACGCACCATGTCCTTAATCTCAATTTATTATTTGTCAGCGTTAACGCAGATCACGTGATTCAGTCAAATATGAATGAAAGTGACCAGCTCTGCTGCTGCTACACCCTTTTCTTTCTCTCGCTTTCATAAACAGTCCACAAACAGAGGATCTGTTCTGCTGTCAGTGCAGTGGACACGAGGAAGAGAGTCCTGCTGTACAGTCAGCAGGACAGAGACAAGTCTGAGCTCCTATGGAGATTTTAATCATCCAAAAAGACCCAGGAACCACAGAGATACAGCCTGTTAAAGTCGTCAAACCGAGAATGACGAACGGAGAATTAGCGCTTGATCAAACTTTTACACACGTGCTTGCAACGTAAACTTTAAAAACGGGACAGAAAGGGAGGCAAACCCAAGGCACTCTTCAACAACAAGACTCTTCCATTAGTGAGAAAAAACAACAACAAAAATATTAGCTTGGTTTTATAAATAGCTGTTCAGCCAAAACAAGATGAAAAAACATTTGGATCCTAAAAATTTCAAATGTGATGAACACTGCTAATATAATTATGTAATACTGAGTTTATTTATTGAACTACAAATAAGACATTGTTTAAATATATACATTTTTGATCTAAGACAAAATACCATAAAAATGAAGAACCTAAAATACACTATAAAAATGTTCTTTTTTTTTAATCACTGTCCAGCTCTACTAAAAACATCTTATTTAAGTTAACAAAGACAATGAGTTTCTCCTTGTGTGATCTTAAAGTCCATGTCAGTGAAAAATGTGAGAAAAACAGAAGTGTTGTTGTTGTTGTTGTTGTTGTTGTTGTTGTTTTTCTGCTTTTCTGCCACTGTTTACCTGCTTTTTACTGTTTACATGTCTCATACAAACTCAGTATTCAGCAGTAGTTGTGGTTGTATATATTTATTATCAGACTGTAGCTGCTTTTTCCTGTTTCAGTCGTGTTTTGACTCTTACTGGAGAAACTGTAATTTGTCCTCATTGACTGTCATTCACTTTTGCCACTCACTGCTGACATTTATAAAGCTGTGATGTCATTTACAAAACCTGCACTGACTATAACAATCACTCAAGACTCACATCTCACAAAGTTTACTCACCTCCAAAGGTTCTTGAAAACAAACTCCCTCCTCATTTTTCCTTTTCCAACATACAGTATATCTTTGAGTCGACATAAAATATACTCTTCCATCCGCTGGGATTTTGGCTTCGTTTTTTTTCTTTAAATGTGAGTGAAAGCTTTAGAGGAGTCACATGTTTAAAATATGCATACATACTTGTCACGCTTGTCGAGTTGTTTTTCTGCTGTAAATTCGGAGGCTGATTTGTTCCCATGGGAAAGAGGCTGAACAGGAAAACATACATTATCTTGGATGGGCTGAGACGCAGAGGCGGAGTTAATGCATCCATAAATAAAATCCATAGAAGTTCCAGGCGTATCTTGTTGGGGCTGTGTTTGCTGCTGATTTTTGGTCTTTGCATGATGTGGCCTGATGTTAATCCAATCAAGATTTCAAGAGAATTCATCGAAACATGTTCTGACACAACAGAGGGGTTGATATAGTATTTACTGTTAGTGATCCAGCAGTTTATGGCATTGTTCCAGGGCTCTTTATCAGTGTTTAGGCTTATGTATTTCAATAGAGAGTTAGCGCACTTTTTAGGACAGTTGTTGTGGCAACACGTGTCAGCGATTGTTGCCGTTTCTATAAGGTAAGCTTAGGAATAAAGATATTATAGTCAAATTTAAGTTAATATCATGCAACTGGTCAAAGAAGGAGAAAGCATACAGTCTACTGTTTTAACTCAGGTTGGTTCTGGCCAGCTTCATCTCTGTTCACTGATTGACCGAATGTGCTTCCTGGTTTTGGAGAACCATCTGCAGATCTGCAATAAAGTTTAGATCGAGCCCAAAATCTCTTTGCAGTTTGCTGAAAGAGTGGGTAGTTTTTTTTCCTGGATCCCAGGAAAAAAAACTTCAGCTCAGCTGGACCCAACCCCGCGGAAGTACCCCCCGAAGTGTGTCTGATCCCGAGCCCGAAGCGAGCCCACACCACCCTCTCACTGGCTTTTTAATGACAGAAAAAGCACATTATGATGTGTGTCTCATGTATGATTATGTGTCTCGTGTGTTTACATGTACACAGTGTGTCTTCGGAATCAGTTCACTTGAAAAATATGCCTTCCCCTTTTCTCTTTCTTTCTCTTCTTTTACTTGCTCCGAGCGTGTCACACATACAACAGAAGCCTTCTGTCTCTCTTTCTCTTCACCCCGCACATGAAAAACACCCATCATCCCTTCTCACGTTGTATAATTGGCCACTTCAAACACTCACATTTTGTCACCATGGTGGTTTTGCGCGCCTTTCAATCATCCGCGGAGCGCATGTGCAGCTTTGTGAACTGACCCGAACCCAGCCCGACCTGTGAGCTGAGCAAGAAATGTGGGTGCATTCATAATAATTTATCGACCTCCTGGTCCTTATTCTGAGTTTCTAATTGAGTTTTCTGATTTTATATCAGGCTTAGGTTTAGACTGGGATAAAATAATAATCCTCAGAGACTTTAACATATAAATGGACCTGAATGATGATAAGTAAGGCTTTCAGCACTCTTCTAGACGACATTGGTTTCAACCAACACACTGTCACAAGCACACTTTAGATCTTGTCCTTACATATGGTTTAGAGATCAGTGATTTAAATGTCCTCCCAGAAAACCCAATATTATCAAATCATTTTCTAATAATTTTTCAGTTTATTCTAAAAGATTTCTCTGCTCCTCAGAATAAAATAATAACAAAATGGACAATATCAATATAGTCGCAAAGTTCAAAGAAATAATAGGGCCAGTATTTAGTGACATGTCATGTGAGTGTGCCCAAATGTCATGTGGACGATGTGTGGTTTAGGTCGAATATTTGTCTGAAACACCTGAGCTTGGACAAGTGGACAAGTCCTCAGTTTGTATTTTGAATGGAGCCTGAAATGTATTCTTTTCTGTTCACCTGTCGTGTTTACTTTTATTATTTGTCTAAAACCATCTCAGTTTATACTATGCAGTCGTATCTTTCTTACTTTTCACTGCGTCTTTTATCCACCTTGACTGTAAAAGTGTATGTGTGTGATTTGTTTAGTTCTTTTTACGCTCCCGGCCCTGAGTTCGACTGTGAACATACGAGCGGTGAATGAATAATGCACCACGTTGTAAATTGAGTGTCAAACTGTGGAGCTACAAGACTAATGTATGTGATTTATTAATGCACTGTTATGCAAAAGGCCATTTCAGTTTGACGTTGACGTGTGTCAGCGTTTCCAGACAGTTTTCAATCAAGTTTAATGGAATCAGTTGGTTGCTGCGGTGAAATATTGACATGAAGAGGCTTTGCAGTTCTTGCTGTTAAAAGGTCTTGTAACAACTTTCTAAATAAGAAAACATACAATTAGTTTGCACCAACACAGAAATTATGTCAAAGTATCTATTAAAGTGAAAATGTGTCCTCTCAAACCCAGGACCTTTTGGGAAACAAGAGCTAGCTGCTGTCTTCTATAAGTTGTGAAAGGTGCTTCTTAACTAAATAATGATGTGACTGTGAAAGCATTAGGTAAAGCTCATCACTAGCTAAGTTGATGCAGTGTGAAGACTGGAAGACTAGACTAGAGTCACAGTTTTTCAAACATGCTTGAAATATAAATCTGATTTTTGCCATTCGCCGGTGAAATTTACTTTTTATGACTCTCCTCTGCGCAAACATGGAGTCAGTGCAGTCAATGAAAAGAGCCGAGGGGACACTGGATACATTTTCTGAGATAAAACTTCCTGTTCACTTTTGTTTATGTCGCTAGTTTGGCAGCTATGACTAAAGCAGAAGTTCACCATAAACATCCCATAAAAAGTAATACATCTATGTCAAGTCCAAATAGATCCAACTTCTTCAACTCTGTCACCATTTTTATTTCGCCTTCCTTACTTATTTTTTGTTGACAGTAGTAAAAAAGCCTCTCCCAGTGACTTCGAGCCTTAGGCGAGGGAACACCCTGGACAAACGACCAACTCGTCACAGAATTAGAGACAGACAACCATTCACACATACTTAGACATAACACTGGGCTCACTCTGCATCCAGTCCGTACTGCGGTCCGACATCTGCTGGCTTTCCGTTTCTTGAAAAGTAATGAGAGCCTCTTACACAGCAAGCCATCCGATCTGGCGAGTCACATGGATGTGCTGCGTTCGGATCTTTTCCGTTGCAAGGAACCTTTTCTGTACTGCCACAGCGCCTTTTTTGTTGAAGTTGTGAAAACTAGACAGGACGATTAAGAAACCAAGCAAATGCAGGTGAAATGCATCCGGTGGTAGACTTTTTTTTATTAGTTTGTTTATTTCATTTATTATAGTAAACATAAAAAACAATGTTTAGATTTTGTTAACATCAAGTTTTTGAATAAAAAGGAGCAGAAAGAAGTAAATAAACTTAATATCTGCCCCCTTTTATGTATATAAACGTCTTGTACTTATCCATTGTGTCGCAAAAACTCAAACAGTAAATGAACTGACAAAAGCCCAAAACTCGACGCAAATATTCTTTGTTTACCAGTATTTCCTACGTACAGTACAGACCAAGTTTGGACACACTTTCTCATTCAAAGAGCCTTTATTTTCATGACTATGAACATTGTAGATTCACACTGAAGATATAAACACCATGAATGACCAGAAGGAGAGTGATGGTGTGCTGCGCGGGTGAGTTGGCCTCCACAGACACCAGACCTGAACCCAATCTAGATGGTTTGGGGTGAGCTGAACTGCAGAGTGAAGGAGTTCCCGGGGATGCTTGAAGGAGCATCTCTGGGAACTCCTTCAAGACTGTTGGAAGAGCATTTCAGTACACTACCTCCTGAAGCTCATCAAGAGAATGCCAAGAGTGAGCAAAGCAGTAATCAAAGCAAAAGGTGGCTTCTTTGAAGAACCTAGTATATGACATATTTTCAGTTGTTTCACACTTTTTGGCTGTACCATACTTCCACATGTGTTGGTTCATAGTTTGGATGCCTTCAGTGTGAATCTACAATGTTCATAGTCATGAAAAAATGTAAAAAAAAAAAAGTCTTTGAATGAGAAAGGGTGTCCAAACTTTTGGTCTGTACTGTATGTGTCCGTGATCACGTAAACTCCAAAGTTGAGCATGAACCCCCGTGAACTCGTGGTCTTGCGATGCCAGCAGAGAACAGTACATCTATAGGCCAGCAAAAAGGAATCTACACCTTTAACTGCATTTGAAAGATGTTTTTTGAAAGTGTTTTGAAAGGTGAACTATGTTTAATATATCAAAGTTCTATTTCACATATCATTAGAGAAACCCCAGAAATCATTTTGCGACCCCAAAGTTGACAAAACACTGCATTAGAATGTCGTACTAATAGGCTATTTTTACAGTCTATTCAAACTACATTTTAACTGTATTGTTCAATGTTTGAGCTACTACAATTATGAGCTACTTTTGGACAACTGGAATGCACATAGTTTTTCATAAATGTCATATAATTCATGATTCTACAAGTCTCTCTCGACATCCATCTTTCACTTCTGACTTTTCTCTGATTAAATCTCCACATCACACATTTATACATTTAATTCTTCTCTCTAACTACACGGACACATCCACGTCGGCCTCATGTCTGTGAACGATGAGAGAAAACTCCGCTCTGAACTCCGCAGCAGCGACACCGGGGACATTTTAATTTCCTTCCATTTTGAACCCGGCGACCTTTTCAAAGCGATCGCGGAGGGAGCCGGAGCAAGACTGATTTTATGTGGCAGCTCTTTCATATCTGCATCCAGACATCTACAGAGGACATCTCGGCAAAGACGCACGTTTGGACAAAGAAAAGATGAAATCAGAATGAATCGCGTTTACTTTAATGTGTCTTTTGTGTACATTCTACTTCAGAGAGTTTTAGTGCCTTGAGTGCAATTTCCAGCTGTCATCGTTGTACATTAGTGTAAAATATTTGGACAGCTATTTGTTTCAAGTGAGAATTTTAGGTATTGCGTATAGTCTAGAAATGTATCTTTGTTTCACCAAAAGAAGCACAGGTATCACATAAAGCAGTCCCACTTGTATCTTATTTGTTTTAGTCATTCAGCCTTGACATGTTTCAAGTGTTATCTGCCTTATTCAGAACTCAGTATCACAACTATAGACAAGATGAACATTACGTTAAAGAGAAGTTGATATAGAAATCAACTCAGCTTATGTCAGACTTATGAGTAGCGATCTAAATAAAAAAACTAAAAAAACAATGCATTGGATTTATAGCACTTTTCCTAAAACTCAAAGACGCTTCACATTTTGTATTTTTCAGTTGGTATAGTGTTTAAATTATTCTCTGTTTTGTTAACATTATTTTGCTAAATTGCATGAAACTGTTCCTGTCTGGGCTTGTTATCTTTAAGGTCTTGAAAATGTGGCTATAGTTTTTGTTTTTGATATAAGCTAATTACATGATCATTCTATTTTTTGTATTTTCCAGTGAAAAACAACTTCTGAAACAATTGTAAATGGGCAAATGTTTTACAGACATTTCAAGCGTAAAGGGGTGTAGCAAAGTGTACCTGACAGGAGACGCCATCGCTCAGTTAATTTGTGTTCTGTACCTGTGGGTTCAATAAAAAGACCTTCTGTAAACTTCTGCTTGGTTCTTGAAGCTGCCTTCCTGAAGAGAATTTCCACAGTAGTGCTAAGCTATTGTATTGTAAGTGCCCTGGGGCAGACTGATAGAAGCAAGTCTGCCATTTCGCGGCATTGCCCTCTCCCACCCAGCCAGGCTGGTGCTACCTATTTCTGCTTAATTTCATTTCATAGAAGCGATAGGTCACAGAATTGTAGACTGTTCCCAAAGACCATTGAAGTACATTTGTCCAATCAACAATTCAAGTTGAGATAACAGACCTACCCTGGAGCGAACGAGCCCCAGGATGGTGATGACTGTTTCCACAAAGTCAAATGAAACCGAATGATGTATCATACCAATGAGGGCTTTTACATGGAAAACTGGATAACTAGCCTAGTCTGATTTAAACCATAAACCAGTTCTCCAAAGCGCATAAATCTGGGCAGACTGATTGAGGAGCCATAAACCTGTTTTCGGAAAACCAATTGGTGCATGTGGTTTTGACCGATTGTAGTCTGATTTCAGCAGGTCTGCTGATGGATAAATGTAACTGAACGTCCCTTGAAAGAGATTCATTTTGTCTTCTTATCTTAATATTTAAAGGGAAAAAAAGCATTTTCTTTTTGTCAGACAGGAGCTTGTTTGTTTACCTGCTTTACATGTTTCAGCTACTTCCTGTATCCTCCCTCAGATGGTCTGGTATAGTGATGTGTCTTGTAAGCTGCTTACTTGGTTTCCCAGGTATTAGGGGGAACTTGCGCCCTCTGTTGTCTGTATCTTCTCCAGGACGATATCCCATCTGTGTGATCAGGGGTGTAAGCTCCCTCGTCATGATTCATGCTGTTAGGTCCTCGTTTGTGAATCTCAATGGCCTCCCTGATAGAGCGATGGTATTTGTTGGTTTCAGCATGGTTGACCCTGGTGTTCTTCCAGCCCAAAATGTGGTTCTGTCTCTTGCAATGATCTGATATGGCTGTTTAACTTCTTCTGTTCTGTTTGTTCTTATATTTCTCATTTGTCTATTGGTTTCCTTTTCACATACACTCCAGTCACACCTGCGTGAAGTTGGCCCCCCATTAAACGCAAATATACACAAAAACTATGTCAATCGTTTGTGCTTCGTTTGTGCTGTTTTGTGCTGCAAAAAGTTTCGTTTGTGCTGCTTTAGTTTTTGAGATATTAACGATTCTTTTATAGGTCAAATTAGGGTCACGCAGCCCCCCATTTAGCTTAAATAAGCACCAAAACAGCTCAAAATGGTGTCATTCGTTAGTGCTTCGTTTGTGCTGGTTTGTGCCGTTAAAAGTTTCGTTTGTGCTGTTATGGTTTTAAAAATATGAGCAAATATATTTTCGGCCAATGACGTCATTCAGCCTCCAGAATGTTAAATATCGCTCAAAAACAGCAAAACATATATATAAATCAATTGTTTTTCGTTTGTACTGTGCATATTTACTTTTTATTAGCTTATTTAAAAAATAAAGAAATATATAGGCCTATTTTTTGCGGCAATAGTATAACGTCACTTCCGGCCAGCTGTTCACAGCAGCGTGAGGAAAACTCGTGGAAATCTAAGCAAAACAACAAGTGTGACCATCACAGGTGAACTAAAAGTATGCACCAGACTTATATTATCGTTTTTGATTTATACCGCTGCATTGAGTGAGATTTCCACAAGTTTTCCTCGGGTTAGTGCGAGATAGTCTGGCCCGGAGGGACGTGAGCTGGTTGCCATGGTAATGAGTTTATTTCTGTTGCTAATCGGGCCTAAATTGTTATATATTTTTTTGTTTTAACCTTTACCCAAACCTTTTTTCTAAACTTACCCATCACCTTAACCCTTTTCCTAAACTTAACCGTTCTTCTAACGTTAAACTTATTCGTCGTCCCTCTGGACCCTACTATCTAGCATTTACGTTTTCCTCGCGCTGTTGCAGCCGGAAGTGACGTCCCGCTATTGCCGCAAAAAATATGTTTATTTATTTTTTAAATTTGCTAATAAAAAACTAAATACGCCCAGCACAAAACAGTACAAACGAAAAACAAATGATTTATATAATTTGTTGGTGTTTTTTGAGCGATATTTAACATTCTGGAGGCTGAATGACGTCATCGGCCGAAAATATATTTGCTCATATTTTTAAAACCATAACAGCACAAACGAAACTTTTAACGGCACAAACCAGCACAAACGAAGCACTAACGAATGACACCATTTTGAGCTGTTTTGGTGCTTATTTAAGCTAAATGGGGGGCTGGGTGACCCTAATTTGACCTATAAAAGAATCATTAATAACTCAAAAACTAAAGCAGCACAAACGAAACTTTTTGCAGCACAAAACAGCACAAACGAAGCACAAACGATTGACATAGTTTTTCTATAGATGTGCGTTTAATGGGGGGCCAACTTCACGGAGGTACTCCAGTCACATTGCGATTCGTTGAATGTCAAATGGACACAATACTTATCGCAGATGATTTAGTGATCATATAAGAGCCGATTTATGCAGAGTTTAGTCGTGTTTTGATCTGCATCCTCATGTCAGCGGTCCTGGGTTTCTGTGCAATCTCTGTGTCACGATGGAAAAACGTGTCCGGTGACTGTTTATGTAACATTATTTTCCCCCAAAAAATGCGACTTATACTTTGGAGTGAAGTATAGTGCACAAACAGTCAGTATTTTTGCCATCTTTGTTTTAGTTTGTTGAACGTGCTCTGTGATTGGACTGGTGGTGTCTCAAACCTTACACTGGATATGAGTCCAGATGGATTCTAAAAACAATTGTGTACTAATAATGCAAGAAATTCATTTAACATGACCATGTTTGCATGTCATGTAATTTAGTCTTGACTGAAACATAAACATAACAGATAACTCAACCATTTAGCGTTATTAATTATAATTCTGTCATCAGTTTTCAGCAGCACACTTCTGAAGTTTCCCAGCGAGCTTAATGTGACTATTTCAGATATTTCAGTATTAGTTGGACGTAAATGTTAATGCTCAGGTGTTCGCAGAAGCCTCGCTGTATAAGGAGTGGGTGATTTTGACAGTCATGAATATTTCATTACATTTTTTTTGCCTCGTCTCAATCGCTTTACGTGTCACACCGAAAATACAAAACTATAGATGCGGACGGAGAGAAGCGCGAGGGAGAAGTGAATGGCAGGAAATAGCATCACACACAGCGAGGTCGTGCAAAGTTCATCAGTGAGAGAGGAAAGATACAGAGAGAGAGAGAGAGAGTGAGAGAGAGGAGAGAGAGACAGGGAGAAAATGTGATTACAAGCCTTTGAAATTTGAGGTTCCTCCGGGAAAGACTTATTATAACAAACCGTTATTAAACATAAACAGGAAAAACATAAACACAATGAGGAAATATGGATGCAGCCAAAACAGGGTCGTGAGGTAAAAAGAGGACTTAAAATTTGTGTTCATGATTCTTGTGTCTATATTTTGTATCGTCTTTGAAGTAAGTAAGGATTAAACTTCGAGGAGCTGCACGTCGTGGTGTTCTTGACTTTGCGTCGTGCATTAGAGCTGTATAATGCACAGTTGTTTAATCTGCTTATACCCTAGTCACACATCAATGAACTTTATAATAGGGAACATGTAAAATTTGTTCACTAATTTCAATTGATTCTCAAGAAGTTTTATTTTCATGGCTATTTTGTGTCCAGGCTTCATAACATGGCAATATTTACACTCAAACCATTAATCAAATGCAGAGCGCGCTGGTGTTGTAGACTGCAGACTCTCTCTCTCTCTCTCTCTCTCTCTCTCTCTGTTTATTTCTTTCTCTCTCTCTGTTTATTTACCTCAGAACAAAGGAGAGGATAGAGGAACCTGTGCAGGTGATGTATTCTGATCATTTTGTGTCATGGTCCACGTTCACAAAATGCAAAACCAGGCTCCTGCACATATAAGGACCACTCTGAGATCCGCGGCGCTTTGGTATTGTTACGTCTAGGCGGGATTCTGACTTAGAGGCGTTCAGTCATAATCCCACAGATGATGCCACTACATCCAGCTCTGCTCAGTTACGATCGTCAGAGCAGCTGCACAGAGCTTTTGTCAATGAGGGCCGTTCCACATCCTGCGCATCCGCTCCGCAGGAGTCGGTCTGTCCGCTACCATACAACCAAAATACAGGTCAAGATTCGGATTTACAAAGTAAAATCTCTCCGCACAGACTTTATTTTGATCAGCTTATGAAAAGTTTGTAGTTTTACATAAAGTTTCTTTGATGTTTGGGCACAGCAGACTGTTAACTACATACTATGTCACTGACACATGGACAGAAAACACATTATTGAATTTCTTTCTCGTACAAGTTTAAAGCCTATTTCTCCTCTGCAGAGCAGCAAAACATCAGCGTTACTGAGATAGTTTTTTGATCTTCAACGAGGGCTTTTATTTCACAAACTCATGTTTTTGATGCATGTTCAAAAACATGAGTTTGAGCTTCTGGAGGCCACACAGCCCTGTGGAGTGGACTGGAGCGGAGACAGTGGGCGAGGGGTCTGCGGCAACTGTCGTAGGCGGATTGTGGCAGAGCAAAGCGGAGCTGCACGTAGTGAAATCAGCGCATCAACATAATCTCACTGAGAGCAGAGTTTTATTATGAAAGAGTCAGCGATTGTGCATCAGAGGTTTTTACTTTTCTTATTAGGGCGGTCAAAAGTTCATTAGTTTTGCTCAGATGTTGCACGTTGCTGTGAAGACATATTCAGCGCACTGATACAGGTGATTTAACCTGCCCAACTACGTGTGCGTATATACAAACATAATGCACGCCAGGAATTCTCACAGATCATGGTATACACACTGTTATCTGCTGAGCTTTAAGATTAGTTTGTTCAATTCAGAAAGCCATAGAAAAAGTCCCCAAAATGACAAATATTGAACACACTGGACAAACCCAGAGTAGATATTAAAATTTCAACATAATTTCTGCTTTTCTGTCCCAAGAATGTGGCCTGGATTGTGTCTGAAAAGCCCACAGATGGAGCTCATAAAAATCCATTACATTTTCTCCCATTGCTGCTAAAATATAAATGAATAAATGTGCTTTTGAATGTCATCCAATTTGTAGCGGTAAGGTTATGCAAAACATCTCTCCCTCTCACCAGAATATTAATTTGCCGAAGTCGCTGGCGGCCGTCCAATGTTTGTAAAGATAAAACCAGAAGAGAGTGGTTTCCTTTTTGACCCGAGAGTATAATTCATTTGTGTTTGAGCTGCTGCTTTGAGGAAAAGTGAGAAAAGGGGGTTCGTGGCATTAATATTTCACTGGCATCGATTGATTCATTTTGGTTTGACCTCGAAAACACTGAAAGGAAAAGCGCATGTGTTGCAGTTCGGAGTCACTGTGTCAAATGTTGCTGCGCTGAAGAGGAAATGTGGGAGGATGGGAGGGTTTCTGTCCATCAAATTCACTCATTTAGAGAAATACTGGGAGTGTAATCTCAGGAAGAGGCTAAAGAAGGGCTGGGATCAGATCTGTGGCCCTCGGTTTGTTTTAATCAGTTCCCCTTGGCTCTTTTTTCCGTTTTACTCTATTCGCTCAGCATAAAATTTACCTCTGGACGTCTTTAAACTTGAAATTACTCGACGACGTCTTAGTTTTTTGCAGACATTCACGCAGAGATAATCGAAGCTTGTAATTGGCTTGTTTTTACAGATTTTATTCTGAAAGTGCGACAGTTACGACTTGATTTATGACGACAACCTTTTGCTTCATTCGTGACTTGAGCGTTTCATGTGTTTTGGATTTGTTTTACTGTGAATGATCTGAGCTGTGGCTCCTCGTCACATTACGTCCGTCGTTCAGAATCACATGCACACCATCAGATTTTATATGAAACAGTGTCTCTCTTTTAATCCATTTATGGCGGTCTGCAGTGCCGGCTCTAGCCCTTTTGGCGCCCTTAGCGAGATTTCAAATAGCGCCCCTGATAGATATAAATTCTAGTGGGTTTTAACCCTCTACTTCCCCTTTCCAAAAGAAATGTTTATTTAAATTCTATTTACAAACAGACCCTTAGTGCCATAAGCCCTTAAATACAAATAAATGTCAATATAACAGGGTTTTGATGTAATTTAGGGGGGTCTGGGGGAATTCTCCCCCAGGAGAATTTTTTTAAAACTCTGTGCAATTTCCTGCATTTTGGTGAGTTTAAGATGTGATATTTTTAGTATGTGATGTAATTTTACTCTAAATAAAAAGACATGAGTCAGATAAATAAAAATTAAAAGGGGGGATCCCCATAGAGGCCAGACTTAGGGGCCCCAGTCCCAGATGCCCCCCTTAGCTCCACCCCTGTAAAACTGAGCTTTTAGGAGACTGACTCCACCTGCCATGACGGCCCTGTGTGGTCAGAGCAGAGAAAGCACCGCTGCTGCTGTTGTATACAATTTTCTCAGGTCAGTGTGTGTTTTTGTCACTTTCATTCAAAAATAAAATCTTTAAAATCCACGTTCAACATTTCCGCGGTGCGCCGTTTTTCGCGATTTTCGCCGTTGTTCTTTACACACGTTTTATTTCACTGTACATTTTGGACCTTTTCTCCGTATATATAAGACAGATTTGCACACAATTTAGATCAAAATGAAGCTCCCGTTTCACAGAATGTCACTGGGAGTTCGAAATGCTTCTCAATGAAACGATTTGTCGTTTGAGAGAGAGAGAGAGAGAGAGAGAGAGAGAGAGAGAGAGAGCGTATGGAGACGCAAATGTTTCTGAATGAGCCAAAGTCGCACTCGGACAGGTCAAGAGGCGCACGCAGCCTCCGGTTCACCACACTGGCTACAGGGTTTTATAGCGTTAGTGCTGTGGATGATCAGACGTATGTATCAGACGTCAGTCACCCTTTGAGCTCCGCATCTCCGGAGTATCGGCCGGCGCCCCTCCTACTCTGCGCCCTTAGCATTTGCCTATACCGCCTATATAACGAGCCGGCTCTGGCGGTCTGTCCAAAACTTTCACCAAACACAGGTGTTTAGGCAAATCACCTCTGCTGATCTGCCCCGGGGTTGCTTGCCATTACTGACTGGGGTATGGATGGGTACCGTTAAGGATTTATTGATGCTACTTCTCTTATCGATACTGCTTATCAATCTGGTCTTTTAACAGTTCTCTTATCGGTACTTTTACTCATTAAAACAATACAATACTTACCTTTTTTTTCTACTAATAATTACATAAAGAATTTATAATAAAACTTTAAGAAAGACAACAACAAAATAACTACTAGCCAACTAAGTATATATTATTTTATTTATTTTTTTCCAGTGTTATTTTTTAGTGTAGTCAGCATCACAGGCTGAATTGAAAAAGCTACAACTCGTTGGAAAGCTGTGCTGTGCTTTTTCCATCAGTGATCAGAGCCACTGTTTGTGTTGAGTGAAATTGCGGTGGCAGATTAGTTGTTCTACCGCGGACACGTGGCCTCCTGTGTATCATTCTTCCTCTCTGAGAGCTTTCAAGTGTCCCGTTGGCGCTGCCCTGTCCGAGTCGAGCGAGCGTGCGGTGTTAGGTCGTTTTCTCTGCCTGTGTGTGGCAAGGTTACATGGTGCAGTGCGCTCAAAACCTGGACTGCTCCCCTGCACTCAAACACAAGTAGAGAGACGCAAACTTCGACACAGCGCGTCGCACGATCAAAGCAGGACATACAAGGAGCTTGAACGAGACAGATTTTATATAACGCTCTCCCTCAGAACCGATAAGAGGACCAGTAGCTCTGGATCTTATCAGTGGACCGTTTAGACGCAGCACCGGGGCTGATATGGAACCAGGTCTCGGTTCTTACTGTGTGAAGCACTTTGGAGGACAACTGTCTGTTTAAATGTGCTATAGAATTAAAACCATTCATTACGGATTTTTCCAGTGAATAAATCTTGCTCCTGTTGCATTCCAGTACCATAAAAAAAAATGCAGGTCCTATTTGTTCATGTTTTCCTGATGTTTTCTTGTGTTTTCTCCGCAGAGCTTGCAGACTGAAGAAGAAGGCTCAACACGAGGCCAACAAGATTAAACTGTGGGGGCTCAATCAAGAATACGGTCAGTCATTACACCTATATTACACTTGGTTATTTTCGCTTTGCTGCTGGACATAAAAGTGAATTGTCTTTTTGAATAATCACCTGTGACTTCTAAGAGAAGAACATACAAACTCCGTACAGACGATAGCTTCCACAGACAAATTATTCAGAATTTAACACATTGACCTTGGCTGCTTGTTAGAAATATTATCCTGACGTTTTTTTGCCTGATCAGTTTAACTTTCAACCAGCAGGAAATGACCCTTTTACGGAGTCATGAGGAGGTAATTGTTTCTGTGGAGTGACCGTGAAAACAAGGAAGTTTTGGGTGTTAAAAGGTCAGGCGTTCTGTGTGTGCGTGTGTGTGTTTTGGCTCCGGATCGAAAATTCCTGAACTTGAATCAACGCAGTGAAAGAAACAGGAACGCGAGGAATGCGCCGGAGTCGAGGAGAAATCTGAGGGCAAAGCAGGACAGGGACTGGAGCAAATGCAAAGACGTGACGCTGGAGGGTTTGATAAGAAGCATTTTTACATAAATCAGGGTAAATTAGCTTCCTGGAGAGACAGTTCATCCTACTTATTGTTCAAATTCAGAAGGAAACAGATCATATATTATGCTAAATCAACTTTTTGGAGTTGCTGAAGTTTTGTCTGTGAGAATTTCTTTGTTTTTCCCCCTAAAACACTGTTCTGAATGTCCCTGATCTGTGATGTCATAGATAGTTCTCTGAGATCTTCTGCTCTGTTTTTAACTCCGTAAATCATTCAGACTCGATTTGAGCATTTCTGCTGCATCAGGAAAGATCCATTTGTTT
Source organism: Mugilogobius chulae (assembly GCA_038363315.1). Classification (NCBI taxonomy): domain Eukaryota; kingdom Metazoa; phylum Chordata; class Actinopteri; order Gobiiformes; family Gobiidae; genus Mugilogobius; species Mugilogobius chulae. Next base: position 32,092,775 of record CM076398.1, read on the forward strand.
GTGTTCCCTGTGTAGTTTCCTTTGCAGTCTGTAGCTCAAAATAATTTTTTGATGAGGGAAACACACGACGGTCACTTGTGATTTACAGCATTGTTTTTATTGGTTCTGATGCATGAGATTACAAAGTGAAGGTGATTGACAGGAACACAAAAAAAGCATAATATTTGTCTTTTAAAGTAGGGCTGGGCAATCTGGGAAAAAATAGAATCTTCTCATTTTCTCATTTTGGTCGATCTCGATTTTCGATTTTATTTTGTTTAACCTTTTCAAAAAACCCATAAAAAATGCCATTCATGAACATAAACAAAACAAACACTATTAGCATGTCCCATTCATTAGATTTTTTTAAACTATACTGTATGTCAATATTCTGCCTCAAAGTTTTACTTTTGCTCCAAACTACACATTTTTACTGACAAAAAAGTTTTTGATTCAAAACCCTCCACCAAATAATTGACGATTTGTTTCGATTCAATCTTGATCTCTTGATTTTTCGATTATTGGCCCAGCCCGATTTTACGTTTTATAACAAGGGGACATGAATTCATGAGAAAATAATGCATGAATTCATAGTGAATGTGTTCTCTATTCATGCATTAGTTCACCAAGAGTCATCCAGAACTTTCATGAATTCACCATGAATTATCCAGTTAGTTAATCATGACTTTATACATACAATGAATACAAGGAATTTCAATGTACATGTTCTAAAGATACTTGAACCAAAAATAGTAATTCATCAGAACTTTTGAAAGTCATACATTTCCTCATGAACATATCATGAATTCATGATAATAATCAATGAATTCATGTCCCCTTTTTATAAAACCTTACCGACTTTTTTGTTTCTAAATGAATAAACTTTGTCTTTTCTACCAAAAGTATATTAGAGAAGCAGCAGATTATGACAAAATCCAGATCACAATGTACTGTCTAAATAAAAAAAAAAAATCCTTTTTTTTAAGAGCCAAATGCAGCGCTCTGATTGGCTGTGCTCGAGTGGTCACCTCCAGTCTCATGTGTCTGTCTGTAAAAATATATTTTTAAGGTTTAATTGCTGACAAAAACTAACGTACATGGATATTATCTTGTGCTGAAGCATTTGTGAGTTAGGGACAAGTTGGACCTTACTTTTTCAGTATTTTTCAAATTTTAAAAACGTCACACTGACTCTCCTTTTGCAACATAAACAACCAGTCAATGTATCAAAAGAAATAATTGACAGAATAATTTGAGTAACAAAATAATTGCTAATTGCAGCCCTAGAAGAAACTTTCACAACAAAAAAGTCTGCTTATTACACTTAAATTTTTTAATTCTGCAGTTTTGAAAAGAAAGTTAATGGCCCTGTTCAAGCCATTTTAAATCAGTGTTGTAAGAATGTAAATTACAGATCTTAAAAACCCATTGTGGTGAATAGTTTGTAATACAGTCAGTCACACTTTTCGATGTTGTGCGAGGACAAGTCTGAACCTGTTATAATATTCTTATGCAACTCTCACACTTGTATAATCCTATTGATTGGAGTGTGTGCGCGGCTGTTGACTGTAAGTGCGCGTCTAGACTTAACGCCGTTGTAGCGCGTCTCCATAATATCTATAATGTGTCTGTGTAATGTGTGTTAATGCGCAGAGCACCTGCTGGGCGCCCTGTTGAGGATTAAAGAAGTGATCCGGCGGCGAGTGGAGAGCGGCGAGGAGGACGAGAGCGACCACAGGGGCATGACGCAGAGGCTGGAAGACATCCTCCGACAGTCCAGCGGTAAGTCTCACCACAGCAGCGCCGAGGAGATATAAATGTAGCTCTGAGCGACGCTAATGCACCTGTAATGCAGCTGTGTGCTTAAGTAACCTCAAGGGCCACTCACGCTTTGATAATGTAGCTTCAAACATGTAAGTGAGGACCTTAAGAATAGGGCTGATAATGAACAACTTATCAGTAGAGATGGGACAATTCTCAATAAAGTATCAAGTATTCAGTACTGCTGCCTCAATTTGGGGTTTCACAAAGATAAATCAGAATATTACAAGGGCGGGACCAAGGCTAAACCTGATTTTATCTAGTGCAAATTAAAAATTGAGGCAGGATTACAACAGTAAGCAAGAGAAAATATAATTTCTAATAGTTAATGATGGACTGTGGGCTGGAGAGATGGTTTGTAAATCCTGATCTGGGCTTACCAATAAATAGTTCTGCATTAGGGAACATGCTCCAGCTATAGTAGTCCTCATCAAGCTTAGCAAGAACAGTGGGAAATGGGAGAATTTCTCTATGGGAACAATAAAGTGTACCTAAAGATAATCCATGGTAACATGGAGAGAACATGCAAACTCTACCCAGAGATACACTTGTAACGTTCTAGCGATATTTAGGAATTTACAAACTAAAAGAAATCCATCTGGGCCCCCTTCTGTTCTATTCAACGTGCACATTGGATATGCTGTATTTGGTTGCTGTATAATACACAAACTAAGGCAGGCACTAGTTGACAAGTCACCTAATCAGCTCGAAGTATTTTACTAAGCGTTCCACATTTCCTGAACGCTGTCAGCGGAGGAAAATCCAGATGGTTAATGTGGAAGAACTCCTAACTTACCTAAAGATGTCATGACCTAGAATGATTCAAAGCCACAATCTCTTTATTAGGAAGCAAGCTTTAACCATATTTTGCACCCCAATCTACACTATTTTCATTATCAAGACGATTTCATTATACTAAACCTATATTTTTGTTTCTGGGTACGCCATAGTTTGATTGAAAAACTTTTTGTACTCATGTAGCCATTATACAGCCACATACCATAGCAACATTTAAAGCCGAGCAAAAATTGGTATGGGAACAGCGCAAAAACAGCTAGGCCTTAAACCGCCCGACCTGGAAGTGATCTTTTTTGTGCTAACAGTAAATATGGCTCAAATTATTCTGACCCTACATTCTCTTCTCAGAGTTTGTCCTTATGCTTTCTGGTAATCACTTCTATTATCCGCTATTGAGGAAAAATAGGTCCAAGTTTTTGTTTATTCCACCAGCTATAAAAATCCTTATGGTGTGTAGAGGTGTACATCCCAGGACTCTTAATATTTTTTTAATGTATAAGCTTGTTGTTGCATTCACTTTTTTCTCTTTTCCAGGCCCGCTTGTCGCCGGTCGGACCAAAGACTTTGTTCAGAGGATCCTGGCTGCCAGCGCCGGAGGCCAGGCCCAACAGAAAGATCCTGCCCGGGGAGAGGACTCTTCAGCTGGGTAACCCTCCGCTAAAACTCCCGGTTCACCCGAGAGGCAGCCATCTTTTCACAGCAAAACGGGAGGAAAAAATCTCTGGCTTATTTTCTCTCTCCGCCCATGAAAACGACGAGGCCAGAGCTGCTGCTAACGCTATAACATCTTTGTATTTTCGTCGCGTGTTCGTGTGTGCGCCTTTGGGTGTGACATAGTTGTACTCCTTTAACGTCTGTGCTGTACCCCATTGTGCCTAATATGAGAATAGACAATGCACTGTTTTGTAAAGAGTGGTCGTAGTTGTCGGCCAGGGGAGAGAAAGTAGCTCCAGGGATGTCACGACTCAGCGTTTTTGCTTTTAATAGAAATGAAACAGAAATCTCCAAAATGATACAACTACATTTTTGTCTTACAGAGAAACCAAGTACCGTAATGTTCCCAAAAGCTGCTAAACCACTTTTTTCACAAGATTTGAACCTTGTCGACGTTTTAGATTCTTGCTGTAACCAAGTGTGGCCTATACTTGTACATTTTTGTGTCTTTTTTTTTACAGTTAATTAAAAAAAAAAAAAATTCTCAATTTTTTTCAGACTAATACAGTGGTCACCAACCGAGGCAGTAGAAGTCGATCCCAAAGCTACGACTGATTTGAACTTTTACCGCAAGATACAACAGCGAACTACAAATGCAACAAGCAACCGCAAACCATAACTACGTTCTACAACCGTAATTTACAAGAGTGAAAAGCATCAGCTCAAAAATAAAAAAGTAGAAAGAGGAGAAAACAGGTAGTGCTATATAATCTTACCTGCCAACCAACCTACAGCAGTTTGTCTGTTGTTGATGCGAGTCAAAGGAAAGCTGACTTTTTAAAGCCCCTCCCCTCAGCGTTACCATGGTAATCACCTCTCACTCATAAGCTGCAGTACTTTGAAGTGAGGTGATGACAGCTTGAACTTTGTAATCACTTTTTTTATAGCAGCAATAATAATATTTTAAAATATACTGTGTTACATCAACTTTATAACTTCCATTTTAATGAAATATTGTTTCACTTATAAAGAAAGTCTGTATTGGCCAACAGTGTTTCAGTAGCTACAAAGCAAGTTAAAATATCCAAATTATAATGTAGTAGATCTTCGGGCCTGTGCAGTCTAAAAGTAGCTGAAAAAGGTTGGTGACCACTGGACTAATACATTTCAAACCCTGGACCTGTCTACGACAAGGTAAAAAAAACACAAGACCAATATTTTAAATGTGCTTAAATGTTTTGTGTTGATACAACTTGACAATTTGAGTTAAAGTTTTTCAACTTACATTTTTAAGTTACAAGCTACAAGTCAAAAGACAACTCACATATATGAGTTTAAGCAACTTAAAATTTGTAGGTAGAAATTTTAGCTTAACTTTTTTAAGTTAAGCTACTTTATTACGTTTTTTTTTGCCCAAGCTATTTGCATGATCCAAAGCTAAGCGGAAATGTTGCAAAAATGACAAAACTCTAAACATTTTCTTTATTAAATAGATTTTTTTTTCTTATTTACTTTATATTGTAAGAAACAAAATAATTTGTGCAATTAATGTTGATTCAAAATCAAAAAGAGTTCATTAACTTATTTGCAAAAGGTGCCATTTGAATAGAAATTTACACTTTTTCTGACTTTCTTTGATGTCAAGTTAATTTTAGTCCAATAAAAATATGTATTTATTCCTTCTTGTGCAAATGAACTCAGAGCTCGGAAAGGTGACTTCACACATTTTCAGTTGTCCTAACATTAAACCAATAAAGATTTTAAATTACTAAACCAAAAATAGTGTTATGTAATGAGTGTTATGACAAAACAGTGAGCAGATTATTTAAATCAGACTGAATCATCATTTATAACTGACAAAAAGTCAAATACAAATTACAACAAATACAAAAACAGCCTAAATGTGACGTTGTGACATCCCTGCGTGTGTTGTAAGTAGTGAGAAAAGAGCAGAGGGCAGCGTTCGGTGCATTCGAGGACGAAAAAGGGACAAAAAGTCAAACCAGGAAGTGCAGAGGAGCCGGTCCAATGGGAAGCAAGAGGCCCGAGTGCCCGGTTCCTATGGTGACGCCTCCGATCGCCACGGTTACGCTGAAATGGCAAGTGACATGAACACGGCTCCAAATGTTACCGCGAGGAAAAGGTTTACGGACACACTGTAAAAAATATTAATGGTAAATGGCTTGTACTCTGAATTTTTCAACCTTTTTTAGATTTTATGGATTTAAAATATTAACATGTGTTTTAATGTTAACAAAGTAATCAATAACTACATAATAATTAAAATTTAATGGAAATTTGTATTGACAATCTTTTCAAAATGCACTGGAATAAATTCATAGTAAATAATACAAATAATAAATCAATTTTATCAATCAAACAGAAAGAAAGAAAGTAAAATAAAAAAAACAAATAAAAAAAGATAAAATGAATTATCCCTACTTCATTACTAACATTAAAGCTGGGGTACCTTTTATTATTGAGAAAACTTTTTTTTTATTTCACCCAAATGTTTCTAGTGTAGATGCGGCCTACATTCAAAATAATTATAAAATGACATGGGCTTTTTTCTTCCCATTAAATTAAATAAACAAAAAAAAAGTAAAAAAAATATTCCATGTAACATTAAAGCTGGGGTACTTTTTTTTTTTTTTTTTAACATAGTCTTTTTTTTACCCAAAAATATATTGTAAATGCAGCTTTTTATGACAAAATCAAACCACTGTGTCCTGTCTTAACCGAAAAATAAAATGGCCTATATAATTTTTTCCGATAGCTAGCCAAAAGCAGCGCTCTGATTGGCTGAACTCTGGTGGTCCACCCCAGTTTCACTTTACTTTGTAAAAAGATGCTCTTAAGACATTATTTCAGTCAAAAATAAATACATGTATAGATTAACCATGTGTTACAGAGACAGGAAGTAGTTAGACAGGTTGAAATACCAACTTCCTGTTTTGTAAAAATCAGGTCCCCCAGCTTTAAATATTTGTACTTGATAAATTTATATTGACTTAAGTGATGATTAATTGGAAAATGTCTTGAAATCAATTGGATAATACAGTCCATGACCCAACTGACTGGAGTTTTAAATTAATAAGTCTAATTATATTCAAAATGTTTAATAAATAAATGTATCATATCTTAAATTGTTTGACTTTTCAAATATGTCTGTGCTTATTGTAACGTTATACACAAAAACAATTAGATAAGGAAAATTATCTTACACAAATTTACAAAGTTGGCAAAAAGTTGAATTAAAAAAAAGGGAAATATATGTAAATGTGTTTTAATAATTTACTTTATTACCACCACAACAACTACTACATTAGCTGCATTAATCTGGAAACAGTCAAATAAGATGAAATATTCTGTTTACAAGTCATTTTAAAGCCCGATATTGTCATTTTGCAGTGTTTATTATTATTCCCATCGTTTGAGACCATTTCACCCATCGCACCTGAGAAAAGTCAAAATGCACCTTAAAAAAATCAAAGTGACCAAAGAAAATCGACACTGCTGAACCGCAAAAACACCAAAAAGACACCGCTTCTATGCTGCCAAACATTTACCTTTGTTTAGTTTGAGACAAGAGATCAAAGAATCGTGAGGGAAATGAAGTGTTTTATTACTGTTTTTAAATAAAGTTACGGCGCTTATTATGAGCAGGTCCAAACTGAAGCTGTTTGAATGGGTTTTTATATAGGACACTATTTTAAAACGTTACAAATTATCTTTAATTTTGCACATTTTGAAGCTAATTTGTGTTATTTTTTTCTTTCTTGACGCACCTTATATTAAATGTTATTTCGTGTTTTGCTTAAGTGTTAGAATGTTATAGGTAGAAATAACCTAAACCAAAGTTAAAGAAGCTTGCTAAATTATGATAAATAATACATTTTGCTGTCAGAATATGTTCAACAGTTAAACTAATTTATCACTTTGCTTTTAGTCCGTTAAATGAGGAAATTATTTGTAGTGCAACAGCCGAAATGTAAATCTTTTCAACTGCAAACAAGCTAGCTAAGCCTTGTACAGTTGCCGTGACAACAGTAAGACTACTTTTCGTTTCCAAGCTAAATTTTGCAAAATAAACAAAACACAAAAAGGTGGCCCTAAAAAGTCTTGAGAATCTACAACTCAGTGCATAAACATGTAAACAAGGAAAATTCTACACTGTTGTATTAAACTAATTGAATTAATGTTGTTACACGAGTTATTTATATTATTATTATTGCACTCTTACTGTGGCCTGACTCGCCTCTCCACAGATCTTGCTCTAGTGGCGTCACCTGCCAACTAAAGAATATTTCACTAATGGCCTAGTCAGCAAATATTTTCTAGATTGAAAGACCAATCAGTAAATTTATTGAGTAAATTAATAAATTTGTTTGTAAATATTCTTTATCTAGAAGCTTTCGATTAGGGATGCACCAACACAGCTTTATTAGTTCCAATACTGATTTTGATTCTTTGACTTTAAGTATCTGCCGATACTTTATATCAACCGATACCAGTGTAATGAGTTTTTTCTCAAAACAACCTAAATTTATTTATACTTAAGACCCTATCCTGCAACGAGTTGCCCACTGTCCAGGCTGTTCCCCTGCCTAAGGCCCAAAGTTACTGGGATAGGCTCCAGTCACCCGTGACCCCAAACAGCAAACGTTAGTAAATAAATGAATAAGACCCTCTACAACACCAACAAGAAGGGGTGAATTAGCTGAGATTTGGGACCAAATCTCTTGTTTAATCTAACTTCACTGTTTTTGTTATGTATTTTCTGTTTTGCACAAAACTCCAAGGCTTTTTTTTTGTCCTTTTTGTGCTCAAATTGTGTTAAATTTTGGTCAAATAAAAAAAACACTTTATAGGTGATTAATCGGTCAATAGAACATGTCTTAGTTGACCAAGAAATTCTTTGGCCGACTGCAAAAAACTTTAACCTTCAAAACTTTCAAATGAAATGATGTTTTAATTTCTTAATTTTATTGTGACTCCATTTGCAGAAAACAATGGGCGTTCCTCTGGACTTTTTCAAATCACTTTAGGATCCCTGGTCTGAAAACGTTTGAGAACCTTTTCTCTAAACAAGCAACACAACTGTAAGCACTGTCACCAAATTGTTATAAAAACAGACCAAAAACACTGAATACAACAGCCCACAATATACAGTTCATTTTTTTAGCCCAAACTTTGTCTTTACGTTCAACTCTTGTCTGCTTATTTGTTTACTCCACGTACAGTTCAGTTTGGACCTGCAGATACTCTGTTTAACCTAAAATGCACCTTGTTGTCATTCACGAATCAAGTCCTCGTTGCTTCAGCTGCTCTCTGCTCTGCCCCTGGCCTAAATATGTAGCGCACCTTCCTAACTTTTTGCAAATAGAGAAAAACACATTTGTAGAGCTAGATAAAGCAAATAAGTTCATGATTTGTTCTTTGTTTTGTTGGCATGGCCACAGCTCACATGGTGGGCGTCACTTTTTGTTTGTTTTTTTGGAAAGAATATGCCTTTTTTTTAATTATTATTATTCGTCAATCAATGGTGTTTTGGCTGGAGCTTTTTAGACCAACATGTCCAGGGTCTCTAAATATAAAAGACAGAAAATTCCCTTTGATTTTTTGCACTGTGGTAAAAGAGCCTCCCAGCACCTTTCAAAACAGCACCTTTCTGTGCTAAATGTCTCTACGTGTTTTTGCTCCGGTGCTACTTTATGTGCGAAAAATAAAAACAGCAATGCAAATGAATTACGTCGAGAAAACGCAACGAGAAAAACTGCGAAACATGTCTGTGATTAAAAAAGAAATGACTTGAATTGCTGAGTTGGATCTTAATTGAAAAGTAAATTCTTCAGATCTTCAGTTCTAACAGAAAAGCCTGTGTCCACTGCTCGATTTTGTCCGTCTGCGATGAAATAAGTCTGGTTTATGGATGTCCAGGGAGACCAGATTAACTCAGTACAGTCCAAGTGTATTAATGGGTCTCGTGTTCTTGCAGATGTGTCCAAAATGATTGATTTGTACAACACATGTCCCAGTTTTTGAGCTCTTGTATTCCTCCGATTTCCACAGTTTTTGCCAGTGTACTTTTGATTTAGCTGTGATTATCTTGTAGAGTTCAGTCACTGAGTTTATTTGAGCTGTTGTTATACTGTATCTGTTGGAGCTCAACATGTGAGCTACTTGAACAGAGCTAAACTGAAAGTGCACTTTCAACAAAGTGACCGGGGGAAAACAAGGTGAATACTCTCCAACAATAGATGTGTTTTTTACATGACATTACCAAAAACCAGGTAGCAGGAACAATAATAGTCAACAATAGTCCTGCTCGAGTTTTTTTGCAGCACTGCTTTACTGTGTGATAAATGTTGAGTTTGACTAGCTCATCAGATAGCAGAAACATATGTTTTGTAGGTTCCACAAAGTTACACTGCAGTTTGTGTGAGCTATCTTCCATGAGAGCACCGCTCCAACTCTGCAGCAGCTGGTGCTGAGAGAGCAGAGCCCAGGATTTGCAGCAGACGACCACTGGTGTGTGCAGGGTGTTTCCAGTTTATAAGAGCTGTCATCGCAATCATAGGTAGTCTAAAGCTAGTATTTCTGGCAATAAAATCAGTAAACGTGGCAACAAACTCCACTGATAACACTCTGTATAGCAGGGCTGTTCAACACCAGGCCCAGGGGCTAAATCAGGCCCTCCAACCAGTTAAATCCGACCCACAACCCATGTTCCAAACATTACAAATTGTCTCGTTTTGTTTGATATCTAAAAGTCTTTTGTATTTTATTTTTCCCACAAAAAAATCTGACAGAGCAGTTTTTATTTTGTGTGACTCCAAATGAAATTGGTGCCTCATCGTGCACTTTGGCCCATAGATCACCACTGAAAAATCTTGCTTTCAGGAAAATATAGTTGATTAGCTCTGATGTATGGAGATATAACTTTCCTAAACGACGTCCCAAAAACATTGTAACGTCACTGAAAAGTACTTACCTCAGAGCAGGGGCTAAAATTGCCTTTGTATCTCTTTGCCCCTCTTATGTGGGAACACACCACAGAAGAGGCAGGAGATAAAAAGGTTACAGGAACATCAAAAAGCAATGCAAAAACAGCTGTTAAAGATGGAAAAAATTTCAATTTTTTGGCCAAAATAAAAAACTAAGCAGGATTTTGCCTTCTTAATAGTTGGCCAAATGTTACGATCTTCTGCCGTCGCTGTGAACTGTGATGTCTTTACATGTTTGACAAAGATCAGTAAATCAGTGATAGACCCAGCGACAGGAGGTCTCACTCTGCTATTAAAATTCTAAAACATCACACAGGTTTGAAGGAGCAGACATTTTTGTTCACAGACTTTCAAAACTGAGCACTGGACACAAAACTTTCATTCAAAACCAGCTAAGTTGATTTACTCTTTCAAATAAAAGATTGATGAACTGATTTTTTCTTCTGCCCCTAAAACACCAAAACAGGGATAAAAACATGAAACTACTGCATATCAAGATCTGTATTGAATTCAAGTCATTTTGCGGCGCAGGCAGTGACTTCTGACTGGGTTTTGGGCCAAGCGCCTGCAGCCGGTGGTAATGGGCAGTTTGAGGTAAAGTGACGCCTTTTTGAAGTGCCTGAAGCTTAGCGCTGGAGGGACTGTGTAATTATGAGACGTCTTAAAGGGACGGTCCGCACTGCATGAGCTCATTTTGTCTGAGGAGAGAAATTGCATTGGCTAAGCAGTCGATTCGAATGTTAAGAAGTCAAAACAAAGAGATTCATGAACTGTGGGGTTGATGATAAATACAAAAATAAAAAAACAAGATTTGAAATGCTTTGTAAGATATGTATAGTGTATGTATTTGCACCAGAAACACACTTTAAAAGACACGTTTGGCAAAATGTAGTTATTCATGTTTCATCACAAGGTCGTCTTTTCTGCCTCTTCACTGAGCCTCACAAAACACTTAGTTTTCTTAGATTTGACGCTAAACAGAGAAATTCAGAGGTCAGTGTAAAATATAGTTTTGCATTTGTATTAGAATCAGACTTTAAAAGACATATTTGGCTGAATGTAGGCCTGACTATATGAGCTTCTCTCATCAAAGACATTACTGGAGTTGTATGTAGCTTATTTGCTCATATTTCTACTAATCCCGTTTGCTAGCTCGTCTTCTCTGCTCTTTCACTGAGCCTCATGAAAACACTTGGTTATATCTTTCTCGGTTTTGTGACACCAAAAGATTTATTTATTTACATTTAAGAGGAATAACCCCTTGAGATGAGTCATCTCATTTTCGGGGGCTCTGTTCAAGGCCGTGAAGAACGGTCGTGTAACAGCTTTGTGGCGTCAGCGTATCAGCCAAACTTTCTGCAGAACCTTTTCAAACAAAACAACTGTCCATATTGTGTCTGCAAATGAGTCGAATTGTGAAAATGCCAGAGAGCGACAGAGCATTAAAACAACCTGCTCATCAAACAATTTTTATTTAATATTAAACTAAAGATAAACACATAAGAAGTGTGTTTTAATTAATTCATTATGATAAATGCATTATAAGTAATAGGCCACATCTGCTGCTGAGGAAATGAGGCAGTAAAATAGCAAAAGCAGCAGAATGAAGATTTACTTAAGCTTTATTGACTTTTCGTCTAATTTACTGTTCAAATCTGTTTTACACCAGATAAAATAATCAAGATTGTGTAATATTTTATATTATTTTGAATGACGAGTTAAACAAAAACAATTTGGCAAATGAATGTGGGACAGAAAAAATACCACGTCATGTCATCGCGTCTATAGTGGCACACTCAGAGGTATGGACCTTTAAAAGTGGCACCTGAAGCCAAAAAGTTTGCCGACCCCTGCTGTAAACTGTGGTGAGGCTATTAAAACTTTGGCCAATAGAAAAGGAGGTATCTCATTATCTACTGGTCAGTTAACCTGTCAATCAAACTCTTTGTATTCTTAAGTAAACCAGTCAACAGTGGAGGGTTGGCTTTGTTTCTTCATGATGCTACCAACTCTGAAATTACTCTGAAATTGAAAAGCTGCACTGTGTAACTTAAATAGAGGATCTGCTCACATTCATTTGAGCTGTAAAAGTTGAATTATTCAGTTTGCTTTAGGTTTAACCCGAGATCCAAGTTAAACAAACTGTATGATGATAAAGTAGTTTTGCCAGGTATTTTTCAGATTTGATGTCAGTGCATGTTTTAGTTTCTAAATTCAGACAGATTTCATTGTCCTCCATCTAATCTAAACTTTGTCTTACACACGTCTCGCCCTCTTCTGCCCTCTTCTCTGCAGGAAATAAAACTTCATTTGTCACGTACTAAAAGTCAAAGCAAATATTTTCCTCCAGGCTTTAGCTCGACGTGGAAACAGTAGCCTAACGGGAGCTCTGTGAGATATTAAGTGTAATTCTCATTTTTCAGCTCTTCAGTGATTCTTTCTAGGCTCCGCTCCAAACGCTTTTTTATTATTTCTCTGGAAAGACCATTTCCTCTTTTCTTCCCGAACGTACAGTCACTACATATGTACAGCTACAGGATTTACAATGAGCCAGAGGTCAGTTACTGGACACTGAACAAACGTTATAACATCCAGTTTATATAGACAGCCCTTGATATTCATAAGCTTAAGGTTAATCTGGACCATTAACATAGAGATGGGTGATACGTTTATAACTTCAGTAAAAGAAATTGTATTTAGACGTGTCAATATAACAAACTAAAAGAGTACAATTTTAAATAAATGCACAATTACATTAAAATAAGACTCCACAGGCCACAGACTATTTTATATCCCAGATACAATTTCCAAAGCGAAAAAAGTACCACATCCTTTCATAGGACAGGTGCGTAGGAGAAGACTTGTGCAAGGCTAGCATAGTTTTATGTGTTGCAAGTACACAGTGTGCGACAGACTTTTCATTTATATATCCCAAATACAAACATTTAGCTTCTATTTTTTACTAAAGTGAAAAGTAAATTTGTGATCATGTGAGTCGTGCAATGGATTTTAAAACACAAATATTGATACATGAGCCATAGTCGATGTTTGCCAAACACAACTGTCCATTAACATCTTGAAATGAATGAATCTTCTTCAATCTAAAAACTTTAAAATAATATAAAATAAGATTCTCCTAGTCTACGTCATTAAAAGAGGCAAGGTCGCACTGGTGCCCTCTGCACAGTTTCCTCATAACTTTCTTTACAAAGAGAGTAAGTAGTACTTAAGACACTAAACAGTTACAAAGGTAAGGTAAGGTAAGGTACACTTTATTGTCCCCGTAGGGAAATTTGTCCTCTGCATTTGACCCATCCTTCAATGCCTCTGGAGCATCTCCTCAGGAGCAGTGATCGCCACAGTGCAGCGCTCGGGGACCCATCTCCAGGTGTTGTTGCTAGGCTTGGTCAGGACTACCGTAGCTGGAGGATATTACCCTAACATGCATGTTATTGTACCTTACCTTACCTTACCTTATATCATAAGCCTGGAGTCTTTTATACATTTACATTCTGTTGAAATCAGCACAAAATAATGCCATACAGGTGCAGTTTGTGTGAGTCTGTAGTTCTCCACTTTGTTGACAATTAATTAAGACAAATTATGCAAAAAATTGTAGCAATGTCACCTCCTGCTTTCCCGCAAATAATGTAGTCACGCTCATCAAGGGATCTGTATGATTGTAGTTTTTCTCTTGTGCACACAAGTTTTGAATCCATCAAATAGAAGTAAAGGACACTTACTAACGACATGCTAACATTCAGTAGCTAACTGTACATGGATCTGGAGTCCCTTGCCCTTTGCTACATTGAGTTTTTAAAGAGAGTTTAATTGATAATGCACCTATGTAGCTTGAACATCCTGGGACTGCCGTGCATGTTTTTAATACATTGTCTGGTCTCTATGTTCACCTCTTGAGTTTCAGAGAGTGGGTTTTAGCCAATCAGAGACGAGCATTGGCGATCAAATTAAACAACCATTTCTTCTTGCGACATGAAGAAAAAAAAGAAAATCATTGCACATTTCTGCACAATTAATGAGAAAAACAAAACAGATATTTTAATGTGAGATGAATAAAGTTGAGGAGATGATTTTACCAGACTTACTAATGGAAAAAGCCCGAGTTCTGGATCCCAAACATACAAGCTGAAGTCGTTTAGGTTAAATTCTGTTTTAACCGCACATTACCTAAGTCTATAATGTGCACTTTTTATTGCACATTCCCCAATTATTTGTGCAGTAAAGCTCGCTCCATCTGGAAAACATCTCAATGCTTTATGGGTTTGACATACAAACAACCGACAGCAGCATCGCAACAAGTTTAATGTGAAACTAATTTAACACAGATAGTTTTGTGCTACTAAAATCTGTACAAGGTTTATTATTAGTATTTATTTTTAATCAGTATTAGTGCAAACAAGCATCAGTTGTTTTATGTTTAAAATAGCTGACTTCCTGTTAGCATTAGCATTTAGACACAAACACGTCCTACTGATACAAAAGTGTTCTTTGGAAAAATATTCTATTGATTTGTAAAGTCTTGAAAGTATTTTTAAGGCATTCACAACTCACTGTTCACTGATCTACTAAGTATTTGTGTTTTTCATTTTATACTAGTGCAAAGAAAACCCCATAGAAATGAACTGAACAGGAAGTACTCAGTTGTACATAAGATAGCTGTTTTAAATATAAACAAGCCAACTGACGCTTTATGCACAAAGACTATTCAGGAGTTTAGTTTCACTTTAAAACACAGGCATGTCATCTATAGCTTAAACTGGCTGAAATTCAGGTGAATCGTGATGTTTGAAAGACATTTTTAGTCATTTATTTTGCATCTCACGGGTCACAAGGTTTCGTACAAACTGACTAAATGAATAATATTAAAACTCTGGATTGTAAAGCAGCAGTGTCTCTTGGGTAAATCCCAAGTTTTTTTCCATAACAAACAGCTGAAGTGCAGGAAACTTGGACAAAGTGAGCGTTTTCCGCCGTATTGACTCTGGATTGGACTGTGAGCACTTCTGCTGTCATTTCTGTGTCACAGAAACTCAAATTGACAAAAACTTACTCTGTTTAAACTTAACAGGATTAAATCGTAGCCCTGAAATGTGTCTGTGAACAGTAAGTTGCGTTCATGTTGTAGTAGTGGATGTGTGATGATGCCATATGTTTAGATAGTGAACAAGAAAATACACAGATGAAGACTAGTAAGATAAATACACTTAACATAGTTGTTTTCTTTTCAACAGAGCAGAGATGTGGACTTGCAGGTCATGACTTAGACTTGAAACAGACTTGAGTCACTTTTTGATGACTTGATGAAATGGACAAACACTTGGGATTTGTTTGTTACCAACATGTCCATCCTGACTTCTTTTTGTGCACGGAAATGTATTTTAATTGTGAATGAAATCTATGAAATTGTAGAATTACAAGATGTGTTGGATAATTTGATTGAATTGGACTTGAGGGGCACTGACTCCAGATTTTCTCTCTTATGCTGCGTTCACACCAGACAGCGTCTTGGCGTATTTGCGTCCATTTTCAACGTTAAGTCAATGTAAACTCGCGTCTTGAGTGTTCAAGCGAATTTTCCGCGCATATTGGCATCTGGGGCGTCGATTGACGCGCATTTAGGCATCTGAAAACGCGGCGTCTTGCGAATTAGAAGCTCGAAGCTGCGGTGCTCGCTAGTTCGCCCAAAGCTGCGGCGGCTGCAGGAGTTGGGAAAATCCATCTTCAGACGCGGAAGTCTGAAGATGGATGGAAGTCGGCGTCACCCAATCAGAGACACGTGACATGTTGTTCTCCTCTCACAACAAGGGGAAAGGAGGACTGTTTACTGAAGTATTTTAATAACTTTTTTAACGAAAGATCGCTTGTTTGGGGCTTTTTTCAAAGACTTGGCCGTTCGTTGCTTTGAAATCTGGAGACACTGCAAACACGGGACATGATCTGGACTTACAACGCGCTCACATGGATCTATTAAAAATGCCCGGGGCCGTGTTTAAACCTGCTGTAGGCTACAACGGGAGGAGCCGAGGAGGACGGAGATGGCAAAACGACACTGCCTGGAGGAGGAGAAAGTTGTGTGATCGGGTAAGCTCTCTCTCTCTCCTTCTCTCTCTCAACGTGGTCTGTCTACGAGCAAAACAAAGCCTGCAAACAAGCGGGAGCTCGAAGCGCTTTGGGGCGTTAAAAGTGTCTTTTTGTCCATCAAAGCCTTGACGCGCGTCAAAGCAGCTTAGAAGCTTATTGAGGCGTCAACAGCATAAATAACCGTCGAAATTTAACGCGCGTTTAGGCAAACTTAGATGCAAATAAGCTGTCCGGTGTGAACGCAGCATTAGACTTGGGACTTGACTTGTCTCTCTTTGACTTAGGACTTGTCTCTATTTGACTTGGACTTGTCTCTTTTTGACTTAGGACTTGTCTCTATTTGACTTGGACTTGTCTCTTTTTGACTTAGGACTTGTCTCTATTTGACTTGGACTTGTCTCTTTTTGACTTAGGACTTGTCTCTATTTGACTTGGACTTGTCTCTTTTTGACTTAGGACTTGTCTCTATTTGACTCGGGACTTGACTTTGATGCAGAGACGAGACAGTTTACACTCTACCGAGGTTTAAATGTAAAATTGAACGAGAGGGAGAAGTTTCCCGGACAAAGCACAACTTAAGTTTGTATAATGTTCCTCGGAGGAGCCGTTTTCTACAATATGTTTATGAGACCAGAGTGCAGCCTGTGTCTCCAGTCTCTCAAATCAAAAGGTAATTATGAGCTGACATTTTACATAGACTCAGGCTTATTCGCGACGTACAGAGAAACAGTGAAGTAGAAGAGAATAAAACAGGTTAGAATTATGAACATAGCTAGAAATTATTTCACAGCCATTCATCCATTCTGGGAGGATTCAGACTAAGTTCTTTTACAAATCAAAAACCCTTTATGTGGATTCTGTATAAACATTTGTAAGTTTATTACGGCTGTCACAAGTGAATCAATTGATTGCAATTAATCAATTATATAATAATTGTCCACTATTTTAGTAATCGAACAATTGTTAAGTGTTTTTATTTAGGTTTCAAAACATGCCATGTACAGAGAAAATCTCAGATTAGACAAATTACTGATAATGAGCAATGAAAATTCTGTTTATTTATTGTTTTTGTGGCGTAAATACTTGTTTCTTCATGGTCAGAATGTTCTCAAAATACAGACTTGAAAAGTTCCTGCGTTAACTAAAATTCAAGTACTCTTTTATTGCCTGTATTTATATATTGTTTTAGGCATAATTTGACTTTTATACGCTAAGAATTGGGCGACATGGTGGCGCAGCGGTTAACGATAAGCTTTGTTAAAAATGTCTGTTTGATTATATTTTAGGTTGAAAAGTTTGTTGAAGTACACCGTATCAGTTTTATTCTGCTAAAACATGTTAATAAAAGACAATTTAATCATCAGTCATATTGATTCATACTGGCTCTTGGGGGGAAAATTATTTTATTTTTGGCCCGCTGAGAAAAAAAAAGTTTGGGCACCCTGCTCTAAAAACATGTCCATTAATGCCTACTCTATTCCCTCCTCCAGGAAAAGAGATTCGGAATTTCAGTGGGACTTTCCTGGTTAAATAAAAGTCAATACAAAATAATATTAGAACAAGCAAGTTTTATTCTCATTTGAAGTGAAGTGACATTTTTCCTGTTTTCAAGGGAGACATGTTTATCATTTCCTTATTCTAAGTAAAACTACTATCTTGTTCCATTTAAAATCGTATCTTAAGACAGTCAAAACTAACTCAAAACAAGATTAAAATGTTCATGAACTTGTTTCTGTATGAAGATGGTAAATTTTTCCATTGTAGCTCAGTAGTCACTCATACGTTCTAAACAACTAATCAATTTTTACCTAAAAATGTGTTAGTTGCAGCTCTAAAGTTGATACAAGTCCCTAAAACTAATTTTTATTTAAATTACCTTCAGCTTTTGACCAGGGATTGTCAGGTTTTCACTGCTAACACTAGCTTCACTGCTTTGGCACATTTCCCAAAGAAAATTCAGGTGGAAATTAGATTGTTTTTTTACTGTGCAGAGCTTGTTCTCAATCAGAATCAGAGGCTACAAGTACAAAACTCAACTTCACAAATAGTCAGACTGTTTGCGCTCCAAAGGTTCAGAAGCGGTGTGTCCTGGTGTTGCTGTAAAAAGTGAGAATTTTACTGGCTGGTGAGGAGAGAAGTCTGGCTTTTGTCAAAGTGAAATGCTTTCAAAGTTACTCACTGGTCTGGGCTCAAATGTGCCGCTTACATGGAAAATAACTCATCTGCTGGTGACTAAACGGAGAGTTTCGGGGAAAGTGTTTCAGTTTCAGAAGCAGTAGAGAGCTCTGGTCCTGGGGGGTGACACGGGGGGGTCCTGAGTGCTGTGAGGTTCTAACATTGGCCCACACAGAGACTCGGACTGTGCTCTATTTAAGGAGACTTTTCTTATCAACTTTTTGTTTCTAAGATTATTTTTATATGCAGTAATTTGAAAAAAATATATAACCTGGAGTTATGTAGGAATTACCATTTTTTATTGAATTGTTTGAGCAATTTTTTTTCTTCTTATGAGTGCTTCTGACTGTTCTTAGTTCTCACAGAAGAACATTTTCAGTCAAGAACAAATTTTATGAACGACAAAAATGTTCATAAGAAGACTCTAATGGTGCGTTCAGACCGGACAGTGTATCTGCATTTTTGCATCCATTTTACACGAGTCAATATAAACCCGTGTTTACATTGACAAGCGAATTTGCGGCCGCGTATTGGCGTCTTCATGCCTTCGGAAGACGCAGCGTTTTGTGAAGTGGAAGCTCAAACCTGCGGCGGTCGCAACTTCGCCCGAAGCTGCGGTGAACACAAAAGTTGGGAAAATCAATCTTCAGATGCGTTGGAAGTCGACATCAGCCAATCAGAGACTACACTCCTGTGACACGTGACATGTTGTTCTCCTCTCACATCAAGGGGAAAGGACAACTAAAAGGTCTCTTGTTTGGGGCTTTTTTTAAAGGCTTGGTTGTTTGTTGCTCTGAAAATCTGGTGACACAGCAAAACAAACGACACGGGACATGACCTAGACTGACTACACTCACGTGGATCTATTAAAAATGCTTTTTGCTGTGTTTAAACCACTACTGTAAAACATGAGACTGGAGGAGCCGAGGAGGACAGAGAGACAGCAAAAGGACGCTGCCTGGAGTTTTAGATGCTTAAACGCTGTCCCGTGTGAACGCAGCATAAGAACATAACAGCCATGTGTTTCCCATGTCAGAAAGTGAGTCACAGCTCTTTGACTTGGGACTCGACTCTGGCTCTCTGTTTAGTCACCAGTAGCTTAATTATTTTCCATGTTGATATGAAAGCGTTGTTAAAGTAATTTTGAGTCATTTTTGCACAATATCTTTTATATAAAAACACTGGCTCTTGCCCACCATCTGACCTTAAAACATTATCAAATTGAAACGTGAAAGCAACCTATGAAATCTCTATAAACACAAACACACAGCAAACGTAACTTCCAGCAAATTGTTATATAGGTTGTTTCCCATAAAGACATCATTGTTTGGTGTCTTTCCCTTTAATCGAGAGGGTGGGCTTTTGCGGAACTGTCGCTATTCCTCTCTCTCTCTCGTTCACTCTCTCTCTCTCTTTTGTTCCACATTCCTGACTCTGTTTCCCAGAAAGCCTGGTGTTTATCCGCCTCTGTGGAGTGACTTAAACTACCCAAAATACAAGATAGACTTGGTGTCCGCGATGGCCCGAAATCCCGTTTGAGAGAAAACAGACTTTGGAAAAGATATATTTAGACGTTTGACATCGACAAGTGACTTTGCAGAAAGTTGTAAAGCTTCTTTCTGTTTAGGGGCACGTGAGAGGAAGGGATTTAATTTTAGCTGAGAACATGTTTAGTCATAAAGCCGTCGTTTGTCAAAAAGATAGACATGTATTTAAATAGAAGAGGAATAAATCAGGTCACAAAACTGCTAAACTATGACTAAACAAATACTAAATTAGCACTAAAGATGAATCAAAGCCAGTTTTAAGCATTGAAGAGCAAGAAAACTGAAAATGTAGTTTATAAATAAAATCAAATTATTTTAATTCTTAGATTGTTTCCTTGTTTTTTTATATAGATTGTAGAGGTAAACTTTATTCATCTCTTTTGAAGAAAGTTCATTCTTTGTGTTCACAGTCAGGTCCAGGTGAACTCTGGAGACACATCACAGTCAGGTCCAGGTGGAGACACATCACAGTCAGGTCCAGGTGGAGACACATCACAGTCAGGTCCAGGTCTAGAGACACTTCACAGTCAGGTCCAGGTGGAGACACATCACAGTCAGGTCCAGGTGGAGACACGTCACAGTCAGGTCCAGGTGGAGACACATCACAGTCAGGTCCAGGTGGAGACACATCACAGTCAGGTCCAGGTCTAGAGACACTTCACAGTCAGGTCCAGGTCTAGAGACACTTCACAGTCAGGTCCAGGTCTGGAGACACATCACAGTCAGGTCCAGGTCTGGAGACACATCACAGTCAGGTCCAGGTCTGGAGACACATCACAGTCAGGTCCAGGTCTAGAGACACTTCACAGTCAGGTCCAGGTGGAGACACATCACAGTCAGGTCCAGGTGGAGACACATCACAGTCAGGTCCAGGTCTAGAGACACTTCACAGTCAGGTCCAGGTCTAGAGACACTTCACAGTCAGGTCCAGGTCTGGAGACACATCACAGTCAGGTCCAGGTCTAGAGACACTTCACAGTCAGGTCCAGGTCTAGAGACACTTCACAGTCAGGTCCAGGTGGAGACACATCATAGTCAGGTCCAGGTGGAGACACATCACAGTCAGGTCCAGGTCTGGAGACACGTCACAGTCAGGTCCAGGTGGAGACACTTCACAGTCAGGTCCAGGTGGAGACATGTCACAGTCAGGTCCAGGTGGAGACACTTCATAGTCAGGTCCAGGTGGAGACATGTCACAGTCAGGTCCAGGTGGAGACCCATCACAGTCAGGTCCAGGTCTACAGACACGTCACAGTCAGGTTCAAGCGGAGACACGTTACTGTCAGGTCCCGGTAGAGACACTTCACAGTCAGGTCCAGGTGGAGACACTTCACAGTCAGGTCCAGGTGGAGACACGTCACAGTCAGGTCCAGGTGGAGACACGTCACTGTCAGGTCCCGGTAGAGACACTTCACAGTCAGGTCCAGGTGGAGACACATCACAGTCAGGTCCAGGTGGAGACATGTCACAGTCAGGTCCAGGTGGAGACATGTCACAGTCAGGTCCAGGTGGAGACATGTCACAGTCAGGTCCAAGTGAACTCTGCAGTACGATTGTAGATAATCAGTTTACATTTTCTTTGTAAATCACAATATATATATAGATGTATATTTTTTTAAATGACTGAATAACAGCAACAAGTTTACTGATCTCAGAACTGATGTTTCACAGTCATGTTTCATCGTCACAAGCAGCAGATTTTCATTTGTATGGTTTTATTAAAAGGCTTTTTGACAACCCCACATGTTTCTCTCTATGTCTTGAAATATTCATAAGTACATGGTTGTGGGTGGAGATAGGTGGTAGGTGAAAACAGAACTTTTTCTGAGAACTTCTGGGTCGTTCATTCATTTTTTTTTTTCGTTTGTTCCCGTTAGGGATGGAAGGATAATATAACTGTTTTTAAGCATGCAGAGTTCAATCAAAACATAACTCCAGCTTCAGGTACTGACTGAAAAAAAAATAAAATAAAATACACAGGAAATAATCAAATCAGTTCTGTCTGATATACTAATTCTGTAGAAATGCTCCAAATAAATCTGAGTGATTAATGAACTTAAATATGTAACTTTTTGGAGGTGAAAAGTCAACTACAGTTCACTAGAATTAGAAAGTTAAAACCCTGCTTTGGGACATTCTGAATTGGTCTTAATACATGTTATAATGTGAAACAAAACAGCTACAACGACCACTTTTCTATAAGAACAAAGATGTTTGGGCGCACCTCCAGGGAAAATAACAGTCAATTTTTCAGCTATGCAAGCCTGTTCAAAGGAAAAATGTTGATTTTAATTAATAATTTAAAGCAATAAAGAAATAAAAATGGCAAAAACATGCTTTTATTCAAGTCTATTTTGGGCCAAAAAGTTACACAGTGCAACTTTAAAAACAGAGCAGACAATCTCAGAGATCTATTAATTACATCACAAAAACATGAACATTTGAAACAGTGTTTTCTGAGGCTCATAGGGGATCAAACTGTACCTCACAGACAAAACTTCAGCTGTGTTTTGGACGAGGAACCAATGTTAGAACAACATTAAAACTCTGTAATATATACATAATCTCTAAACAGAAGCCTTCAGTCAGTAGTTCTACCTTTATTTTGTTGATAATCTGCTCAAAAAGTCTGAAAGTTTAACAGAAATGATCACTTCACAAGTCGACTTTACTCAAATAACCATCAGCCGCAGCCGTTGTATTAAAATCACTTCATAATCGTTCAGAATCTCCCGCGTCCCTCTCGTCTCTTCCTCGACTCTGCGCTGAACCGTGTCTGTTTGGGCCTGATCTCATGTTCGCACACATCTTTATTTGTTTTGTCTTTATTTCCTCGGAGCTGTGTCTGTTTACTCTCGGTCTGCACTCGAGGCTTTGAAGCAGCGAGAGAGGAGAGACTTATGCTTCTCCGCCGCTCGACAAACGAAGAGCAAAACGACACCAAGCATGTAAACACGAGGCTTTCTCTGTAAAACTCTCTGGATAAAGCGTAAAGTGAGAAAATTACTTCAAATTAACAACATAAAGTCGACCAGTGATTAACTTTTTTTAATACAGAGATTCAGTCAGTTCTCTCTTGGTGAAAGAATTTGGTGGTTTCTCTCTTCTCACTCTCTCTACTTTCTCTCTCTTTCTCATCTCTCGCTTTCTTCTCTTTCTTTTCCTTTCTGTCTTTGCACTTTCTCTCTTCTCTTTTTGCTGTCTTTGCTCCCTCCTTCTCCGCTTCCTCTCTTTGCCTCCTTGCTCATCTCTCATAAAGTCTCTCTCTTTCCTCTTCTTCCCCTCTTTCTCTCTCTTCTTGTTTACTCTCTCTCTCTCCACTTATTTTCTCTCCCTTTTTCTACTCCCCCTTCTCTCTCTCTCTCTCTTTCCTTGTTTGTTCTCTCTACCTCTTCTTCTCTCTCTGCCTCCTTGTTTGCTTTCCCTCTCTCTCTCTCTCTCTCTCTCTCTCTTCTCCCCCTCTATTCTCTTCTTTCTCCCTCCCTCCCTCTCTTCCCCCTCTGTTGGTCCTCTCTCTTTCTTTTTGCATCTCTCTCTTTTTGAAGTCTTGAACTCTCTCTTCTTTCTCTCTCTCCTCTCAACCCCTCTTTCTCTCTCTGTGTGTCCATGTTTGCTCCCTCTCTCTCTCCCCATCTCTTCCCTCTTCCTCCACCTCCTCTCTCTCCTCTGCCTTCCTCTCTTCTCTCCCCCTCCTCTCTCGCTCTTTCCCCTTGATTGCTCTTTCTTTCTCTCTTCCCCTCTCTCTCTTTTTCTCTTCTCTCTCTTGCTTTGAAGCCTCGAATGCTCTCTTTGCCAACTCTCTCTCTCTCCCTCTCTCTCTCTCTCTTTCTCTCTTTCTTTGAAGTCTTGACCGCTCTCCTCAGATTGAAAAGCGACACTTGTGGGACCGCTCTGACCCGGTCCCATTAAGGAATAAAGTTTCAAACGGGCCGACTCCTAAAACAGCAGCAGCAGCAGCACATCTCCTCTGTGTCACTGCAGATAGAAAAGTGTTCTAAATGTCAGCAGTGAGTGGTGGAAATGAACGAGAGTCAATGATGAGAAAGAACATTTTTTAAAGTCAAAACACGGCTAAAACAGTTGAAAAAGCAGCTCCAGACTGATAATAAATATAAACAACCACATTTTGAATGTGATGTGACATGTTAAATGAGAAAACCAGGTAAACAGTGACAGAAAAGCAGAAAAACTACCACAACACTTGTTTTTTTTCACCGACAGATTTTAGGATCACACAGTTTAACTCAAACTTTCTAAGCTGAAATCAAATGTGTTTTAGTCTGTTTACTGCAAAAACAAGGCCTTTCAAAAAATAAGAAAATATGTTGCTTATTTTGAGGTAAAAAAAATCTTATTTCAAGTTAAATAATCTGCCAGTGCTGTAAGAAAATGTGACCAACCAAGTTGTTTTGGGCAGAAAATGCAAGTTTCAAGTTCTCTTGACAAGATTTTTAAGCAAAATTATTCTTGATTCACGCAATTGTGGCTTAAAACAGATAGAAATTTGCTTAAAATACGTTTTTATACCTAGAAAAGGTAAATCAGGATAGAGTGTCCTAAAACAAGTGAAATAATCTCAGTAAGACTTGGTCTTATGAAGTGAAAAAATCTTAAAATTAGTCTCTTAAGATCAATATGCTTAAAGGTGCACTGTGTAACTTTCTGGAGCTGAAAAGTCATCTACATAATTCTATAGAAATAGAAACCTAAAACTATTCTTTAGAACTCTCTGAATGGAGGTCACTAAATTTTAAGCCATAATAAAAGAGAGAGAAAAAAAATCAGCTAAAGGAACTGCATTTCTATGGAGGTTAGACGCGTTCGGCCTCTTCTAAGCCAAATAATAGTTCATTTTGTGGCCATGTAAGCCCGCTCCAAGTAAAACACAGATTTGTATTAATTATTTAGTGTAACTAAGGCATCTAAATGACAGAAACATGCATTTATTAAAGTTTATTTTTAGCCAAAAAGTTGCTCAGTGCACCTTTAATTTAGGTCATTTTATCTAAGTAAGATTTTCTTTTTTGCAGTGTTTGATGAGTGAATTATCTGTTGTGCGACGGTAAAAATGTCATAAATCTCCAACTGCCTTTAGCAAACAAACCGGCAAAGGTCTGCACTGTTGCCATGACAACAGAAAAGCTAGTTTACTATATTTCTGCCAAACAAATGCTCCCATGAGTAAACAATTACCGACCATTTATTTGTGATATTTCTTTGTTTCTTTGTTGTGAGGCCTGTTTAATCACCAACTGTGTCCAAACCAAAACCCAAGTCAGTCGTCTCTGCCTCGAGTCAAAGACAAAAAGCAGGAGCAGACTTTTTTTCATTTTTTTTTCATAATAAATTGTTTTGGAAATGTGTCTAAAACAGGAATCCTGCTGTGCTTTTATCTGTCGAAACAAAACGGACAAAAGTCTAAAACATTCCTCTGCCATTTGTCAAATATTGTACAGTCTCTTCCTGTTTCTCTCAATAATCACATGACTTCACCAGTTATAACAGTTTTTTCTTCTTCTTCTTTTGGACCTGCATTAACTCCTGTCTGTTTGTATTCTGTCAGTAAAGTAAGAAATAGGACAAAAAAATAACAATAATTTCAAGAAGTGCCGTACACATAGAAAGCTAATATTCTGATTTGGTTGTGTGTGAGTGTCCTGTACACCTGTATAATGTATATTTTAATATTTATATGCAGCTGTTGTATTAAAGTATATTTTTAAAATAAATGAATGGTGCCGTTTCTTTTGACTCATGTTTGAATGGAAAATGTTGGTTCAGTTTACGGGACGTTACATCTAAGGCTGGGCAATGTTGAGAAAAATGAATATCTTGATTATTTATGGTGTAATTTTGATACAAATATTCAGACGATATGAAGTCAGTCTAGAGCTGTGCAATCAGTGTTGGGAAAAAAGTATTAAAAAAGTAATTAGTTACTCACTTTTTACTTTTCAAACATGTAATTAGTTGCACTATTTACTGTAATTTCTGCCCTATTGAGCGCACCTGAATATAAGCCGCACCCACTAGATTTAAGTAAGAAAAATGATAAAGTACATACTGTATATAGGCCGCACTTGTTAATAGTAAGTCTATTAGAATCTATAATTTTGCTGCATTGCCTTATAAGCCGCATAGTTCAAAGCTCATGAAAAAAGTAGCGTCTTATAATCCAGAAATTACGGCACTTACTGCCCCAAGAAAGTAGCTTAGTTACATTACTGTGGGATTACTTTGTGTGTATTTAGGGATGCACCGATCTGATACTGGTATTGGATATCAATCCAGGATATTTTGCTGGATCAAGTATCGGCTCCATGATATCGGTTCAGCCAATACCATAGTTGTGCTTTTAATTGGACATAATGAGACTCATTTACTGGCTGATGTTGATCCAAAATTTCTCATAATGTTTGACATTTTGTTCCTATTAAGTTGTCAAGTTGTGACCTGCACTATAAATAATAGTTACATAACACTATATGATCAATTGTCTTATGTTTTGAAAAGAAAAACTGTGGAATTCTCTCTCTTAACATATGAAAGGCTACTTTGGTTGAGAATTTTAAATGTCTTTTGAAAACGCACTTTTTCACATTGGCTTTTAACTCAGGACGAGCAGAACATTTTTTTGGATATTTGTGATAAAACGGGGATAAAACAATTTAACTGTTTACTTCAACTGTTAAGAAAAAATGTCTTGGTCATGTCCCCAAAAGGCCAAAACCACCATTTTCACAGTGGGAAAAAAAATCTAAATGTGTATATAAACAGTAAGTACAGCTTTATGCGCAGATGTGTGATTCTGAAAACACTGAGTGTGTGATTTCTTACCATCCGCTGCCATCTAGTGACAGTATGACTACACTGAGACTTCACGTGTGACTTCAGTCTTATTATATAATTAGACCAATGAGCTGATGCAGTTTACAGTCGATAAAAGGTGTTTTTTTTTTTTCCAAGAATGTAAAGTAAAGAATGTGAAGATCATGTTGTCCTGCTCTGAAATAAAGAAAATAACCTTTTGTCTTGAGCACATTCACACGTATTAAAACTAATGAGACTTTTATCTTTTATGCTCAGACATGTAAATGTTGTTCTGTTACTGTGTGATGTATAATAAACATTAACAGTGTCTTTGATAGAGGTTTATACAAAACATTATCCAGAGTTATACTTTATACTGGTCTTTTATTTATTAATACACATTTTGTGGTATTATTAAAAAACACTGATTACAGATTAGGTAGAGTTAGTAATAATAATGGTGAAAGTGAGCAAATCTTTACAGAAAATAATGTAAAAACAAGGACGTTTTCTGAATTCAGAGGAAGAATGTCTAGACCCAGACAGAGGAGTTCCACATTGTTAGGATCCCAAGTACATTCACTTAAAAAACACTGCACTGGGTTGTATTTTTTGTATTTTAGTTTACGAACACAGCCTGATCATTACTGTGGTTTAATTCTCTGACTACTCATTCAAAAACACTGTTCATATTTTTCTAAACTTTTCACATTTTTAGGATTCAAATTTTACTTCCTGATTGTAAATAATAACCTCACACTAGTTGTTTCCCACAAGAAAAGAAAGAGTTTAAACCATTTATCTAGTCAATATAAATGTTGTCAATAGCTTTACGACAAGAGTATAATTTGTACAACTTTGCAGACGCTGAGGCTGAAATATCTCTCTGTGAGGCCATGATAATTTCTGATATTATAATAAGAATTACTGGCATTATATCTTAAAATTACACCTCCTCCTCTCTGCTCTCGTCTTGTCCGCTGTCGTCGGTGAACTCCTCGTGGTCGTCGGAGTAACTTTCCTCAGACTCGGCCGTGTCCTCTCTCTCTCTGTCGCTCTGTTTCTCCTCTCTCTCTCCGTCGCTCTGTCTCTCCTCTAGACTCTCCTCTCTCTCTGTTTTCGACGTTTCGGGCTCGTTGGGGTCCGACTCCACCCCCTCGTCGTTCAGGTAACCTTTCTGAAGTGCACAGGTTTGTAGCCCATGTCCGGCTCGTCTCTGTCGCTGGAACAAAAGGAATCACCTCAGTTTATATCCATGCACACAACAAAAGAAAACATTCAGCTGTAGCAGTAAAATGCAACATTACAATCATAAAGAAAGCTACAAAGTGATTCTGAGAAGTTTAAAGGAGACATATTGTGTCTTTTTTTATAAACATGCTGTATGTAGATCAGTAAATGTACATTTTGGTCTAAACCGGCTTAGAAATGTAAACAGATCCACTAACTTCCTGTTCAAAACTGCAGAACTGATAAGCCCCGCCTCCTTAGTGTAAAATGTAAATAAAGGAAGCAATTGATTTTTAATTACTCTTGTTGGAAAGTGGCTACGTGACAATGAGGCGTATCAATTTGTCGTATTTTATTGGACCGATGTACAAGTTTTTAACACTATACTTTTTGTTTTTCTTTTAAATGTTATAATGTCTGACTGATCTGTTGATTGTGCTTTGTGCTGCTGCTTAACCAGGTCGTCATTGAAAATGAGAGATTGTTCTCAATTGACATAGCTGGTAGGTAGGTAAATAAATAAATAATGTATGTTTGTTTTGTAGAAATTAAATTCAAGAGTATTTGCTGTTGTTATGGCATCAGTGTAGACTTTAGCTAGCTTGTTTGCTGAGATTTAGGACATTTTTACTGTCATGCAACAGATAATTCACACGTAAAACAGACTAAAACATCTTTGTAAGGAGAAAAAGGTAGTGAGTTATGTGTCAGTGAGAAATGTGAGAGAAGCAGAAGTGTTCGTGTTATTTATATAACTCAGTAGTAGCTGTACCTGAGTTTGCTGTCGCTGGATGAGGAGGGTTTGCGAGAAGAAGTCGCTTTAGCAGCGTTTTTCGTGATGAAATCTGGAGTGACGTCACAGCCCTGAAGAGCCTCAGTGAAGCGCTTCTCTGCCGCCTGTTTGGCATTTTGCTGAAAACACAGACACGACATGACAGTAACAGGCATACACAAATTTCCTAAAGTGAAATTTAATAAGGTACACACATTTAATCAAACGCTTGATTCATTATTTTACCATACTTTTAATTTACTAAGATTATTCACTGTTTATGTTATGCACCACATTGCCAAAGCATTATTTATAAGACTTGTTCTGATTACTAAAGAGGGATTTTTTACGTTTGTTACCTGAGCCACCTGCTCCAGAAGAAGAGGTCTCCCCTTCACTCTCTGTCTCATCTCCTTAATCTCCTGTTGGTATTCCTTTTTGCGCTGGATGTCCATTTTCCTGCAGACAAAAAAAGAAAACACATAATAAAACAAATAATAGTAATCATTATTATTGGTATCATTACTTAAATTGGAGTGGCAAAACGATGACTTCACTTCAAATGCAGTTTGATTAAACACAACACAGTCCTATGAGTAGTTACACCAGGTTTACAGTTGTAGCCTCACACATACTGTATATATATATTTAATCCTAAATTACAAAAATGTCTTTTGGTAACTGCACAAATGTCTTCACAAATATCTTCATCTACAGTGATGTTTCTTGTTGGTTTTATCAGTGTAGATGAAGATATGACAGAATTCAAAAGTGCTGCAGTGGTATGTAGATTCTTTGTTGTTCTAGTCGTCTGTCTCTCAGAGCCGGACATTTGAACATTACATGAACTCTGTAAAAACTAGTAAAAAATCAAAGTCTTCATATCACCTTTTCTTGTGTCTTTTAATATTAATGACTTTATTACAATTTCAGCAATTATGGATTATTTTTAAAAAGTTAACTGATTCTTTTGGCCAGAAAAACTAACTTCCTTTTCCAAGGCTCCAGATTATCAAGAGAAGTCATTTCTGCGAAATTATTAACAGCTTCATTTAATAAAAGAAAACCGTCGGGCGTTTGTGTTCATCACAATCTTGTGTCTTTACCAGAACCACTATTAAACCTTACCTGGACAGTCAAATGGATTATTTCATGATACTTGTGAATTCACAAATTCGAGATTATCCATCTGGCCTTCAGCAACTCGATTGGTTTGGAGTTCGACACAGCGGGTGACCAACCCAATCAGCAGCAGCAGCAGCAGTAGGTTGCAATGACGTCAGGAAGTACCGCTTGAATCAAACAAAACATGGCAGCTTCCATGGTAGTATGAGTTTCTGTTGCGCTTGATTCTGTTTTAGCAGAAATAAGGTGTATCAGCTGGATGCATTTTATTAAACGTTTAACCTTTTCCCAAACACTTTCAGCGAGTACAGTTCCAGTTGAATACACTAGAAGTCGAGCAGGTGCCCAGTCCAGTTTGAGTGTTTTTCACTCAAAGTGCTGTTCCCGTAATAAAATGAAAAGTTTGCACAAAGTGAGTCGGCTATTTTCTACATTTTAAGCCGTCACAAGGAAGTGCAGTCAGATGCTGTTTGGCTGTTAAGAAAGTCCTTGCAACATGTTTAACCCACATGATGATACAATCTGACAAAAAGAATTCCACTGAACCACAAACATGACGAGTGACATGATAAATAATCTCTTATGAGAATCCTTACTCAGGCCACACCTCCCTGAACGCATTGAGAGGCACATAGGGCTTAATATCGGGCCAAAACTCCTCTAGAAGGCTGTAGTTGAACACATCTGTACCTGAACTCGCTGAGCTTGCTGGGCTGCGTCTGGGACAGGGACAGATGCGGGTCATTAGCCTGAGCTCGTTTGACCACCACAGTCTGGAGCCTCTTCTCTCTCTGCCTCTGCTTCTCTCTCCACAGCTCCTCCTCCGCCTCTGTCTTCCTCCTCTGCTCCAGCGTCTTTCTGCTCAACCACAAACTCATCACTTCAGACGGGCTCGGGACTCACCACGGGGGAGAGGCGAGGCAGGGGTGAGGAGTGGTACGGGACGGGGACAGGAGCGCGGGGGCGAGGGAGCGGGAACAGGAGAGCTGGGCTGAACGGGTCACTGTGGGGAAGGACAAACAAGGGTTACAAGGAAAACTAAAACAGCAATGCTTCACCAGATACTATTCTAAAAGAGAAACTGTTGACATATGTAGGGCTGAATTGGTAAAAATGCTTCTTGAACGTAAACACACGACATTAAAGTACCTGACTGCCTCTTGTCTCTTCCGGGCGGCGCTGGTGCTCTTGTTGGGCAGGAGCTCAGTGCTTCCAGACAGAGAGGAGCAGAGGCTGGAGGTGGGGGTGTGTCGGGGGGGCTCCGGGCTGTAGGGCCAGCGCAGGGCTCTGGGGCTCCTCTGCTCCTTCTCGATCTCAGCCAGGATCCTCTCCCGGTGCGACGAGATCTGAGACGTCTTCAGCTCAAATGGCTCGCAGGACGTGGTGGGCTTCACCTCTTTGCGCTTCTCCAGGTGTTTCTGGAAGTGCGAAAGATATTTTTAAGATTACATGTTTCACTTAAAGCGCTATACAGCTATATGTAGACAGAAAAAAAAAAAAAAAAATTTAATATTCTTTAAAAATGTAAGAAAATATATTAAAAATATTTATTTATTTATTTTTTCAGTCTACAGTAGGGCTGCACATTTTGAGAAAAATATCTATTTGAGATATTACCAGTATTGAGAATCCATTTGCAATTTATGTTTCAATTATAATTCTTAACGAAAAAAATAAATAACTTGCATGCAATCTATTTTGAACAAGATTTAATCTACTGGATTTTGTGACAAGCTTAGGCCAGTAAGGCCTAAAAAGCGTTGCAGCATATTTTATCTAAATGCTATTTCTCAGTAAAGGCTTTTTAAGCCTAAACTAAAGTCTAAAGTAACAGAGGGCGTTGGATTTATCCAGTAAGGCAGTCATGGGTTCGACTCCAGGGTCGGACCATGTCAACATCTCACAGACTCTCTAGAGTCTGTGAGAGTAGGTAGAGTTTGCATGTTCTGCCTGTGTCACAGTGGGTTTTCTCCAAGTACTATCTATGGTTTTCTCTCATCTCCAAAACCATGCATGTTTAGCTTAATTGGACCTCATGGCAAATTTCCCCTGTGAATGAATGAGTGAAAGGTTGTCTGTCTCTAACTCGGCGATGAGGAGTTTGCCACTGTCCAGGGTGTTCCCCCGCCTAAGGCCCAAAGTCACTGGGACAGGCTCCGGTCACCAGTGACTAATGGGAAAAAGAGGTAAAATAATTTGTAGCAAAGACTTCACCCTCTTCTCCAATTGAGCACCTGTTTTTTGACATATTTTTAAAATACACATTTTTGGACATTTTGGTGTATCCTCACAGTAGCTCTACATATCTCTTTTTATTCCCATCACAATAATTGTGTTGCTTTCATGGAAAGAAATTTGTTTATACAAAAGAGTTACAGATTATTAAAATGTTTTTTATTAAGAGAGTGTGAGATGAGAATTAATATGTTAACCCTTTTGGTGCCTATGTTTTTCATTTGAAATACATTTATGGAAATATAAAGTCTTAAAACATTCACCTGAAGAATCAAAACTAATATTTCTCTGTATTAATCTTTAAAACCGCTACAGAGTTGCGTTAAGTTAGGTAATTTTTAAGCTTCTGAAATGTATTAAAATACAGAGAGGCTGAAACAGCTTGGTGCAGAATTGCTACTTTAGTGCTTAAAGGGTTCAAATGTATTTGATTCTTTAACAAAATAGTGATATATTTCGCAAAATATCATGTTGATAAATCACTTATATTTAAAAAATATATCAGAAAATCTGGATAGTATTGTATTGTGACATGACAAATATTTCCCATATAGAAAATGATCAGAACTTACTTTAAATCGTCTGTAGCTGGCGTCAAAATCCGGTACGTCTTTGTTGATCCTTGGCTGATGGGTGCAATCCTTTTCTTCGTTTTTGGTCTTTTTGCGCTCGCTAAGTCGTCGCGTGAGCATAGACGTTGGCGTCACGGCGCTGGAGAGCATCTCTTGAGCTCTCATCTGTATTTTTATAGACCTGTACAGCTGCTCCTCCTTCATCTGCTCCCCGGAGGCCGCTGCGTACACAGACTTGGCACAGGTTTGGCTTTGAACGGCTTGAGTTTCTCTTGATCTGACAACGCTGCTTTCCGCTGTTGCCTCTGCTCCTTCTTCAGCCTCTCTCTTTCTATAAAACTGAACGGCTTCTGGAGGCTTTTGAGGTAGTTTTCTTCTCTCATCACTTTCCTTCTCTCTTCACATTTCTCCTGCAGCTCTTCGAACAGAGGCAGGTGAACGTGCGCCGGGACAGGACTGGCTCTGAATTTTCTTTGGCATTCGGTGAGCTCCTCCAGTTGTCTCCTCAGCTCTGCGTTTTCGTGTTCGATTTCCGAGCGAGTTTTGATCCCCTTTTTCCTCCTCTCTTCTTCTCTCATCATCATGTGAAATGGCCTTGGCACTGTCACGCGATGCTTCCATCTCTCCTTGCTGGATCTCTTCTTTCGTCTTTGCTTTTTGGTTTGGTCCAGGCTGTGCAGAGAAGAGGACAGGTGTCTCGTCGGAGGTGAAAGCTTAAAGTCCAGCCACATGTTCTTGATGTGTTCTTTTGGAGAGAATTGACGATGTCTTTCTGCGTTACTTATATCTGTTTTATCCTCCTCTTCGTCTTCGTCTGATGAATCAGAGAGTCCGTATCGTAGTTCGACCGCAGACTGAGACTTCCTCAGGCGATGTGGCACTGATGGACTGCTGCTGGACCAATGAATCCTGCATGTACAAAAGCAATATTAAGAAAGAGAAGAAAATCTAGAGTGATTCAAGCTGGGTGAAGTCTTTGCACAACAATGTCAGAGCTAGGTAATTAAAATTAGTGAAGTGGTACTCGAGATCTTTGGTCTTAAGACGGGTGTCAAGGCCGCTTAGTATTTAAGATCTTGGTCTTGTCTCAGACTCAAGCACATTTGGACTCAGTCTTGTCTTTAGACACTGACTTATCTTGGGCTTGTGCTTGGACTCGGTCTTGTCCTTTACACCAAGATCGCATTTCATTGCCACCACACTCTGCTAAACCTGCACCAGGAATATCGTGACCTGTCCCAGTCACAGTTTGCAATAAGCTCTGCACAATAAGATCAATTACAAAAGTGGTCGTAATATGGTCTCGATGGACGGTCTTGGTCTTGTTTTGGTCTCGGCCCTCGAGTTTTTGGTCTTGTCTTGGTCTTGGGACTCTGTGGTCTTGGAAAGGTCTTGGTCTCGATTACTGCGGTCTTGACTACTACACTAATTAAAACCTTATCTTTTCCACCAAAGAGTATACTGCACAAGTAGCATTTTGTGACGAAAATCAGACTGCTGTGTACTGACATTTCATTAAATTATTATTTCTTTTAGACAGCTGAAAGCAGCGTTCGGATCGACTGTGCTTGGGCGGTCCACCTCAGTTTCACTTTGCTGTTTGTAAAAAGCTGTTCTAAAGTGAAGGTTGAAGCCAAAACTTAATATGATTAATAATAACCATTTGACAAAAGTTTAGCGAAAGCTAAGGACTAGTTAAATAGATTCAAATACTTATCTCTGATTTTGTCATCTGAAAATCAGTTATCCCAACTTTAAATCACAAGAGACACTGATAGTACTTTGAAAAGATGTCTTACAAAGTCAACTGAGTCATCCACAAACCCTATGAACGTCAGTGGAATCAAATCATTGTCACTCAAATGTGTGAAGAGTGAGATACCACACCGTGCACTGTACAGGCTTTTTATATTACAGTCTGCAGGATTAATACACTAGTATACGCCTTAAAAGGGTGATTTTCAAACTATGAGTAAGCCCCTGGGGAACACAAAATCTAGGGAAGCTCCGTTATGAATAAGAAAACAATTTGCAACCTTGTTGGGATTTTGGGGGCATGGTTTGTTCTTAGCAATATAGGATTGCGTGTCAGACATTTTGTTGAGCTTTCTTATTTCTCTTTTGCAAGCTGGCATGTTAAATAAACCACACTGTTCAAAAAAATTGAGTCATTTACCTTCCACCACAATACAAATTTGAATAACTCTCTTTTTAAATGTATTGCCACAAGCTTTGAAGTAATAAAAAACATATTGTTTGTGTGCAATGTCCATACCATGTTTCATGAGAGTAGGGGTTATATGATCATATAAAAAAATGATCACAAGGGGGTTTAAAACTAAGCATTTGAGATAACATTACAAATAATAAATGACCTGTGCCCGGGATCCATTGCCTCTGGGTCCAGTGGCTCAGTGGACTTGAGCTGTAGTTTCCGGCGGTACATGCTCTCCAGCTCGGCCATGGTCCTGAGGTGGGCCTTCTTCAGCTCCTCCAGTTTGGCGTAGTACTCCTCGTTTGAGAAGAAGATCTTACTGAGGTCGATGCGGTCTCCTGAAGCTCGCAGGTTCACCACAGGACCTCTGCTCGTCAGGTAATCTTCATCAAAGAAGTCTGAGCTGCAGTCCTCAAACTCGCACTGGGAACAGACGCATTATAAAAGTTAATCAACAAAAAACACTGTACTGTACTGTTTTTCAAAACTTTGTGGTTATAGCATGGGTTTCCTAAAAGACAAAACAAGTCAAAGCAATATCAATATTTTAAGTTATTGTCTGAAGTTTAATAATCTGCTGAAGACAATACTTACGATATGGCCTACAATTTTCACCAGCATAAAAAAGAGACCTTTTGCAATAACAATACTATAGACATTATACCTAAAGCTGCATTGGCGTAATGCTGTGTCAAAAATCAAGACTGTCAAAATTTGGCGTAATCTCAGTAAACAAGAATTTTAATCGTCAGGTTTTGCAGCCAATCTTGTGGCATTAAAAGCACGGGTAAGAACATGATTTTCCGCTGTGAACAAAACCGTGCTTCAGCAGTAAGTCTGATCAAAGTTTAAGTGTAGATTTCTCAAAGATTGCTCTTGTAAGAAAGACTGTAAGAAAGACTTTTATATATTGAATCTAAGGCACGTTTTATGTTAACGGGAAGAGAATTGATTTGAAAACTGAGATTGATCAAAATGGGAGAAACAATCAGGATCTACTTTTTTTCTACAGATAGAGCTGCCCTACATTGGCGTAGAGCTGTGCAATTAATTTCAATTTCAATATGATTATTGCTGTAATAGTTTACAAGATTGGGTAATCGAGTAATTGTGATTATTGACCTTAACTTATAGACCTGTTCATAAATTTCCTTGATATGGAAGGTGCGTGGTTTCTTTATAATTGTAGAATACATTTACAGTGTTTATTTCTGTGAGATCGGTCACATATTTTATTTTATCTCTTCACTTTGTACATTTAAGGGACTCTGCAGTCTCGCTAAGCAAATAATCGTTTGAATAATCGTGATTATTTCTTTTGTTATAATCGAGCAGCCCTACATTGGCGTTAATAATTTTGTAATGCACTGGATTTATTTAGCGCTTTTCAAGACACCAAAAGGCGCGTCACATTTAAACATTATTCATTCACCCCACACTCAGTAGTGCTAAGCTCCTTGTGTAGCCACAGCTGCCCTGGAGAAGACTGACGAAAGTGAGGCTGCCGTTTTGTAGACCACCATTGGCATATCAGAATCAGACTAGGCTATGTGGGTGAAGGCAATTGGGTAGATTTAGTCTTATGATAATGTTTAATGATATATTGCCCCAGCTCACTATGAAACATGAGTTAAGACCAGTACGCATACATAAAAAACAGCAAAGGTGAAAATATGGTTTGATCCACTGCCTTTTTTGACCCTACTGTTAAGACAGAATAAAGTAACATTAAAACATTATAGCCCTCCCTCTGTTTCCCCCTAAGTGAGGTTTGTCAGTGCTGTAGAGAGTGTCTCAGGTCTAAGCTCATTACGTGTGTTTGTGTGAGAGAGAGACAGATGGAGAGAGAGCACAAGGGGCAGCTTACAGTCTACAACAGAACATAACCCTGGTCCAAACAGGTGTCAGGCGTCTAAACTCCCTGCTCTACTCCTCAGAGACTTCGGAAAAATGACTCGCCAAGGAAAAGAGTTTGATAAGATAAGATAGACAGAAGTTATCCTTTGTTTGGTCCACAATGCGCACAGTTCAAAAACAGAAGGAAAACAGAAACATGCAATAAAACAATATAAAAGAGTTATTCATCACACAGTTAAGCAACAAACTAAAAACTCTTACGTCTGATAGACTGGCTGAGCGGAGTGCGGTATAAGGGATTATTAACTGAGAGTCGTCTGTAATCTGGTCCGCACAGACGTCCACGAATAGTCAGACAGTAAATAAAAGCAGGTTAAATCCTCACTGGCACGAGAACCTGAGTCAATGTGTCACAATGAGCAGAGCAAATTACCTACTTTTAATCACACTAGGAACCAATGCAAACTTTCCATCATAAAAGGTGTTCTGTCTGGACTAGGCCTGGAGGAGTCCCCATAGTTTAAACAGGATCTGTAGTGGATTGGACTTATTTAAAAGTATGTTATTTATTTATATATCTTTAAAGACGTGGATATTTTTTTGGAAATTAGCCATTCTTTTCTCTGTTTACATCAATTGTCCCTCCTTTACTTGATACTCGTCTATTGATTGTGTTTATTCGAGATTGGTTAAGTTGAGGACTTTCAAATTTTGTGGTAATTAAGTACTACATCTAAAGTGAAGCTACACACAAAAACTAGTTTTAGTGTGTGTTTAAATAGCATTTAAATTATTCTGCTATCAATTCAAATTAGGGCTGTGTCATTAATCGAAAAATCGAACCGAATTGTCAATTATTTGGTGGTGGGTTTTGAATCGAAAGATCGAAAACCAATCTTTTGACAGAAATGTGTAGTAGCAGAATACTGATTTTACAGTTTTTAAAAAAAATCTTAAAAAAAGGGACATAATAAAAGTTTTTGTTTTCTTTATGTTCATGAATGGTTTTGAAAAGGTTAAGCAAAATTTAATCGAAACTTGAGATCGATCAATATGAGAAAAAAAAAATTGTGATTATATTTTTTCCCAGATTGCCCAGCACTAATTCAAATCAGCAAGTTTTATGTCAAAATAATCACAAAACTGACTGTGTCTCACACTGTTGCTCTCCACTCTCAGTCCCTCTTTTCAATCTCACCAAATGCATTTTCAGCAGCAATTTTGTTTGAAATGCTTCACTTTAAGTAACTATATCAGATTTGGATGTTTGACCATCTCTCTTGAAAAGTTAATTTCACTAAAAATGACTCTTTTGCTTGGGACACTTTTATTTATAGGCTTTAAATAAAACAGATTCTGATTCCTCCCAGAATGGTTAATTTGACTGTAAATAAGACGGGTAAAGTTCTATATTTATCTTTAGCATGTTCCAAAGCATGATATTTTAATGTCATCATATTGTGGATGAAATGTCATAATATTCCTAAAGGAAAAAATGGAATGGAACGTTTTAGGTATACTTCTTCATTCATGCACCACTGAAACTAAAATAGCTATTCAAATTATTTTAGTGTTTATTATTAGTGCACAATAGCGATTAAAAAAATTTACTCGATTAATATGTCTGTAATTAATTAATCTCAATTAATGCACTAATTTGACAACCCTAAACATAATCAGACATTTTTTATAGAAATCTAAACAATACATTTAAAATTATATTGCTTTATAAGTTATAAGACCAGTGTATCTCAAACTATGGTACATGTACCACTAATAGCACTTGGACACCAGTTCTAGGCTTAATTCAATTAGTTAGAATGCATTTTATTCACATTTTTATACAACTTGAGTCATTTCTTAGTAAATATTACTGTGCATTACTTTGGCAATGGTGTATCTTCCTACTCTTGACCTATTTCATCCCTAGATCAGACTTAGGTTAGTCTGGTCATAGATGCATTTAAGATTTAGGATGTTACTTGGATTACAAAATCTTTTCTTTCAATGGCGGTATTTGGTGCAAAAAGTTTGAGAATCACTAAAAATTACAAGATGAAAAAATTGTAATATAAAACAAAAACATTTCAAATACAGCTAGAGAAAGTAGAAAAGTGTAGCACCATAATTAAACTTTTTGTAAGTTAATGAATGGAATAGAAATTGTTAGCTAACAGATGAGTATACCCAGACCGGTGCATGGCGTGGTGCAAACTTTCAGTAATCATTCATATTTTTGTTACAGTGCTCTGAAAAAGAGAATTCTGCTGTTTCAAAGTTATTCGTCCTTGCAGGTGCAGTTAAAGTTACCTCCAGGTCCTTTTCCCTGTTGTCCGCGGTGCAGGGCAGGACTCGCTCCCGCTCGTATGAAGCCAAAGGCGCCTTGGTGTGCGGATCTACGGGGGTCTTCAGGCACGACGTGACCAAAACGTTTGTCCGATGGGCATTTGCCATTATTTAAGACAGTTTTTGTGTTTTTATTGTGTTTCTATGAGGTTTGAGAAGCTTATTTGAACTCCGAGACGCTGCAGCGGCCGTTTGTAACAGGAGCAGGTGCGTTACTTAGCAACGGCAAAGCGTGGGAGGAAGTGACGTAAAGAGACAGGAAGTAAGAAACGCAAATTAAAAATACATTTTTATATAAATAAGTTTTCCTGCGATTAAGTATTTTTTCAGTCACCATTTTATCAGAGGATTAAATATATTTTTTAGTTATTATTATTATTATTATTATTATTATTATTATTATTTATAACTTCAAACAACATGAGGTTAGGATTTGATTCTAACGTTAAACATCACTAGCAAATTTCAATGTAAACCTTGTCACACATATTTTAAAGTGAACCCTGACTATAACAACAAATATGGCTAAAATGCAAGTACATCTCATGTTTGTTCAAATAAACTACAAACAAATATAAAACTGCTTACTATGTTTATAAAATCTGCATTGTTTTGAGCTACTGGGTGCCGCCATATTGTGCATTCTGGGTTGATGACATCAAATGGTTGCTTTTGGTTGTTGCCATGGATACTCCTGTGGTTCGATCGGTGAACAGTTGAAACAAAAACACCACTGACAGTGTCCAGTTCTTGCCTCTTCCTCTTGATTATCTTCAGTTTTACAAAATTCCACATAATCGTTTTGTATTTGGCCAAACTCCAGCTCAAACTGAAAGGTTTTAACTGTTGAATTCATGTTGCTTAGTTACCTGTTACCTTGACAACCACCAGAGGGCAGACAGACAACCATTTGACGTCACAGCCAGGACAAAATGGCAGCCATGTGATTTCTTTAAAACATGATTTTGATAAAACTACAAATACTTTCAAGGTTTTTGTTCTGAATTTATATAAGTGATGATATTATAAGTGTTTTAGGGTAAACTTGTGATTGTAGCCAGGGTTCGCTTTAAACAAAAAGGTATTAGCACATTTAAGAAGACAAAGACACAAACAAAATTAAAATATTTAAAGCCTCAATTATCAAGCATTTGCTCATGTGCAAAATAGGTTAAGGGGAATAAAACATCTGATCTGACACTTTTGAATCATACATGCAAAATCTGGGGTAGTAGTGTATATATGCTTTGGAGTAGAGGTGTAGAGGAAAATCTTTTGGAGATGCTTAACCCAGTCACATGATCTCAGAATGTACATTTCAGGTTGTGCTTTACTTAGTTTTAAGGTGTTGCTCAGGATTGCTACCAAACACCAGCTGAGCGTTCTCTTCCTGATGAGAGGAAGCTGATCATCCTTTGAAACAATGACCATTGTGCTAACCACAGGGAGTTTATGAGACTGCTTCGTTATGTTATGACCTAAACCCTTTGACACCTTGAAACGCAGCTGTGAAATTCCACCAAAGGGTCTTTTACATACAGCTCTTTCAAAGGCTTGTATTCTTTTATTCTTGGTCAGCTTTTCTCAGACATCATGAATATCAGAAGCTCACCATCTGCCAGCTTACAACTTGGAATCGTAAACTAATAAAGACACCACTATGAAGCAAACCAATTTTAGCAATGAATTTTCTTCAACAGTATGTGTGTAATACATGCAGTAGTAAATTTAGAGCAAACGCCTGCTGCAAATGCATTTTTCAATTTCAACCCACAATCTAGCACCTGGATTGATAAATGAGGCCCCTATGAATGCTTGGACTGCGGCAGAAACATACC
This sequence comes from Mugilogobius chulae, assembly GCA_038363315.1. Lineage (NCBI taxonomy): Eukaryota > Metazoa > Chordata > Actinopteri > Gobiiformes > Gobiidae > Mugilogobius > Mugilogobius chulae. The sequence continues at coordinate 32,133,858 of CM076398.1, forward strand.
ATCTTTTGATAATTGCAAGCCTTCACACCAAAGTTCAAAAAACATGAATCTTCTATTATTCTTCCTATGCAACTCTATTTTAATTTGTTTTATTTTCTGTTTTTGTGTGAAGATTGTGTTAAAGACACATACTGTATTTCAGCATTAAAAAAGTGTCATTATTTCATAATATCTCATATTCAAGACATTTTACCATCTTCAGTCCTATTGAATATTGTATAATTAATACATTATAGTCTGTCCAACTTGTAAGTTTTAACATTCGTCTGCAGGCTTTGTGTATTGACAGTATTTTCTTGCAAAATGTTGTAGAGGACATGGTTGAATGCATAAAAATCTAACAATTAAACATTGTATTAGTGTATTGTATTAAGCAGAACAAGCAACAGCTGGAGTGTCAACAAAAACAGCCTTTTTATTAAATTAGTGAATGTAACAACAACAGAGAAATCTGAACAGACACAGGTTGGTCTCTGGTCGCTGCAGGACTTAGGCTTCAGGAGGAGCTTTATCGAGTGTTCACCTGTGACACAAAGAAAACACATGAGTTTGATAAAAGGAAGCCATTCAAAACTTTCCAATCTATCAATGACTAAACATAAGCTGAGAATATTAAATCTTACCACGTCGTCGATCTTGAGGATACTGCGGACCGTCTCAGTGGCCAAAGTCAGAGCGCTAATAGAAACGAGCAAAGGCTGCACCACCAACTCCTCCAGGATATTAGAGATTCCTCCCTGGAAAACATGCATTTTTACAATTTTTGAAAAATACTTGCCATAGTTTAGGATTTTATGTGTAAAAAAAATCCCAAATAAAACCCTCTCTAGCATTTCCCATTTAAAAGGTTGTGCTTTTTAGTATAATCCAGCTTGCCATCTACTGGCAGCAGTGGGAAATGAAGCAAGTCTTAAAAATTGAATTTTTAAGACATAAAGGGACTTCAGAAGATGAAGACAACATTTCTACTCATTACCCAAGTATCAGAAGACAGTGAATTCTGAGGCTCAAAGCAACACAACTTGGTCAAAAGCCAAGTGTGAATGGAGCTAAACATGACTCCACGTTGGACTGGCTGACATGGCAATAAAGACTGAAACTTGATCTTTGTGAAAAGTATCTTTTTTTTAAATTTAGCTGACCTATTTCATGCTTTGAGTGAGAGCATGACTCAAACAATTACAGCGAAGTGTAAGATAGACACTTTATTTACCTTTACTTACAGTTTTAAGCCAATAAGACTATAGTAAGTGTGTTAGAAAAGAAAAACAACAAGACGACATGTTTTTAGAGGTATTGTACATGAAGGTCATTGAGAGAGAAAGTATTCTGTTATAGACAAAGACCAGCACTTAACTAGCAAAGAATAGTACAATAAACACTCTTTGTTGAGATAAAAACAGACAATCTTTCGTTGTACTCTTTGTATAAAAAAAATGTTCCACCAAATCGTGCCCCCCAAAAAACTTGATTAATAAAGAAATTCTACATCATAATTATTTCTCTTTTATAACATTACAATAAAATGCATTGAGTTTTTATTAGTTTTTTAATATTATTTAAAGAGAATCTAAACCCCAAAACAACCTTTTTTGGCTGTTAAACTGTGTATAAGGTGTTTAAATAGCATTGCTAACTGTTCTCAGTCATTTTTGGCATTTTAGTGCAAATTAAGCAAACTAGCCAGTTTTAGGTCAAAATAGTCACACACTGGCGATCTGGCATATCAGCTCCAGAATCTGTGACGTCAGGGTGTATTGTCCACTCAGAAAGAAACAATAATTGCAGACACCTGCTGTCAATCCAATCACACTGCTGCTCTCCTCTCTAAGCTCCGCCTTTCCCAATACTTTTCAATGAGTTTGCTGCGTTTGAAATGTGTTTAGGGGGTGAGCGTCACTTTAACTCCATCGTAATAATTTTGCTCTTGATAATCATGACGCATAATTTCAATCTCCTCCCATGACTAGTTGGAGCCTCCATAATCTTCAAATTTTAACCATTTGAATTGTTTTAGTCTAAATCTTAACACTCTCAGTAGAAACACTCACCTTGCGGACGTTGATGCCCGCCATCTTGTCTCCCTGGGCGTGCCTGTTGCGCAGTTCTGTCACCGTGGCGATGGGGTTAAGTCCGGCGTTTTCAGCCAAAGTGGACGGGATGACCTCCAGGGCGTCGGCGTAGGCCCGGACGCAGTAGGCCTCCATGCCTCCCAGCGTGCGGGAGTATTCAGCCAATCGCACGGCCAGCTCGATCTCAGGGGAACCACCTCCGGCGATCAGCGCTCTGAGAGGAAACAGGAAAAGTTAAACAACAATCAGGAAAAGGGGATGTTTTACACTTTTCATACCAAGTACCACTTCACCGTCTAGTCTGAAATCTTAGCCAGTAAATATAGACAGTAAACTTGATCCAGGAGAATTCAAACATATCTCTCAGTGTTATTTTATAAAACCACTGGCACAGATATGAATTGTGAGTTTTCCAAGATACAGAAACAAAGAACCTGAAGTCTAGAGACAGAGAGCCTGGAAAAACTTGATGCATAACTGATACTCTGGCACCTAAATGGTTAAAATAATATCCGTCTCTGCCACTAACATAAGACAAACAATAGAACTTGGATTGGTTTCAAATGAGAGTAAAGATGCCTAAAACAATGGTAAATCATAGATAAGGCAGTTCTAAAAGAGGCTTACCCAAAAGAGGACCAAAACAATAGATTTGCCTCTAAATAAATAAATCTGTAGATGGCTTCAAAACAACCTTTTTTCCTTCTTAAAACTCAGTCAACTTGTTAGAAGATCAAGGTGTTCTTTAAGTGTTACAAAATCAGCCAGAAAATAGTCTTATTACATCCAAATGGTATGGATCCATATCAAATACAAAAAATCCTTGATAGGCACCAATATCCGACCACAGTATCACAACGATGCATCACAAAAGACTTTCTTGGGCTGCAACTGATGATGACTTTTGGCATTTAATTAATTTGTCCAGTTCTTCTGATTCATCGATTAGTTATTTGGATTTTCAACTGAGTGTCTGTCTGACTGCAAAGATAAAGAAATCCTTAGAACAAAATTCACAAAAATAAATTAATAGAAATGCATGTAATTGCTGCCTTGCCAGGGACATAAAACTTGGAGTTTGTGTTTAAGTAAACGATTACATAAGTACTAAAATAGTTGACAATAGATACTAAGTAGCTTGTTTCAGCCACAAACATTTTATTCACATTTGATTTGACTTAAACCTAAGTAGCATCGCCTAGCTGCTAGCAAAAGAAACATAGAAAAATTCATGTCTATAAATTGTTTAGGCCTGGTTCATGTTGAGAATGAAGCATGATTGGGTTAAAATAAAATAAACAGACTTTTATTTTGCAGTCTTTTTTTCTATTTGAAGTGTCTGAAAACCCTCCAGCCGAGTTACCGAGGCAACCAGGTGTAAAAACAACGGAGGGCAGCTCAGTTTCTGTTTCTCTGCTCGTTACGCACCAGCAGGAGAGCAGCTGCTGGAGCGCCTTTGTCAGAGAACGACACGGGAAATCTGTCACATATTTCACAACTTTCACGATCCGGCCGCAAACTAGAAACACAACTCCAGCAGAAAGAGACAACCCAGACAACACAAGTTTAACCCTTTGGGCGCCAAGGTTTTTTTCAGTGGAAATGCGGTTTTTACTCTCCAACTTTCCAAAGGCTGTAGCTTAAATTTACTTTAAGATAGAGCTCTACTATAAATTGGAAAAGTGTTAGGTATTAATCAAAGATTATAAATATGGTAATATATTGTATATATGTAGAATATTATTTATGTTATGTCCTTATTATTGCATGTTTGTCAGACCGCTGAATAAGACTGTTTTTTGACAGTAAAAACAGGGAGATATACATGCTTTATTATTTATTTTTTTCATTTTTTTAGAGGAATAATGAATTAGAAATAGCACCAATAAGAGTAAACTCTCTCCCCGCCTCCTCCCCCTGCTAACCTCCGCGGTGCGTCCTGCCGCTCTCCCCCGCCTCCTCGCACTGATGCCGGGGGGGACTGCGGCGGGCGCGCCGGTGGCGTTAACCTCCGTAACCACTCTCCCCCTCCTTCTAGAACCTACATACTATCCCTGCCCCATGTGCTACACGTGTTTTGTAACAGGAAAAGTTTGTTTCGAATCAGTCCGCGCTGTTATTTGTCCCTCCAAGCCGAGCGCCCGGAGGGGCTGCCGTGGCTCTACCGCTGCTGAGATCAGCGTACCGATTCTCACTCTCACTCCCGCTCTCATCGTCTGAGAACGTAATCGTCTTCCTCACAACGTCAATCTACCAGTATCAGGCTCAAAGCCTTCGCTCTGGTTAAAGTTTTCACCAGTACCGCCTCACAAAAAGTCAGACCAGCGCTGCCTCGCCTCGTCTCCCTCTCGCTTCTCTTCACACACAGCTGACTTAAAAAAGCAGCCCCTTTGACCCGCCCTCGTTGAGTTTTATCCAATACGAACCTATGGTAATTTTAGGCTTAAAAGAAAGCTCTGGATGTCGGCAATCTAGTGGAAGCAGGTAGAAACAGTGTTTTTGATATTAACAAGAGAGAGAGAGCGTTTTCTCCGGTGAAGTTACGTGTCGCAATATTGCGACGGTGGCGCCCAGAGGGTTAATTAAGTGCAAGGGAATATGAAGATGTTTTCACCGAGGAAGACGCTTCAACAGTCCATGACGAGGTTAGTTTTTCTAAATTAATTGGACTTAAAACATTTTTTTTTCTCTCAAATATCATTCAAAACTGTGTTGTCTTTTTTTCAACATTCACACAAGCTTCTGTAGATTTGTTTTGTCGCAATTTGAAAGCACCACTTTTTAGCGCTTATTATGTGTGAATTAATTCATCCAGAAAAGGATTAGTAAAGCATATTAACCTATGTATACATTAAAGGTTGGATGGAGGATTTTTCAAATCCAACAGTTGTTTGCTGTTTTTCAAATGATGCACATGTGTTTCTCCTCCCAGGGTCACACCCTTCACTGTAACTGGGCCAATGAGTTACTTAGGAACACTGAGGGTTTGCTTGACAGGTTCACAAGCCAATAGATAACGAGGTACCTCGTTATCTATTGGTCAACGTTTTACTGGCCTCATCATGTCCACAGTTTATATATTTTTATAATTCTTTTTTTGTTTAGCATAAGTACAAGGCTGTTACAAATCTATGCAACTGTTTTTGACCAAGACTGACAACAAACATTTTTTGAAAATCCTCCAAACAACCTTTAAAAGTGAAAATTGAATAGATCATCTAACATACAACAATTGGGTTTATTTGTACTGTATTTATTTTGTGGACATGAGGCAGAGGTGCGTTGATTTTGGGACTAGTTAAATTTTTTCTTACCAGTATTGCAACTGTGATTTGATTTGCATTGTCTGTTTTACAGAATTATGTTAATAATTTTGGAAGCAAAGACAAAAATATGTCAATAAACTGGCAAATGAATGAAAGAATCCCATTACAGGCTATAATAAACTTGTCTTAGCTGCAGAATGACTTGTTGTAAGGCTGCAACAAGTTAATCGATCAATTAAAGCTACAGGTAATCAATTATTTGGTAAATGATCTACAGAGGATCCAAAACATGCCATGAGGTTTTTTTTCATGATTTTTTTAAGTTTTAGGATTCTGCTTGAACAGTAACTGCATAGAAATTGTGTACTGTAATTAAGCATTTTTGACAGAAACCTCCGCAATTGTCTGAAGTGACGCTGCTTGAGCTTTATTCAAGTCTAATTGTGCAATAATCTGACTATTAAATGCTAGACAACTAATCAAAAAAACAGATGAAAAAATGATTGTAAGTTGCCGCCCTAATTTGTTGTGAAGAAAAAACTTGGCTACCAACCGAGTACCTTTTTGACGACTATTATGTAGAATATTTGGCGCAACACTGAACCCAGGCTTTTGTAAAGTTAAATCCAGACCCACCTCTTCTTGACCAGGCAGCGGATCACACACAGAGCGTCGTGGATGGAGCGCTCGGCCTCCTCGATCACCAGTTTGTTGGAGCCTCGGACCACGATGCTGACTGTTTTCCCGGGGTTTGTGCAGCCGGTAATCTACAGAAGACAGAAAGAGGCACAAAAAAAAAGATCTCAACTTTGTACCAACATGCTGTCAAGACCTTTACTTAAGTTCTATAACACTTTTAAAATTACGACTCTTGGAGCATTTATATACCAGTAAGTCCATACCTTGACAAGTTTCCCAGATCCATCCAGATTGACTTCCTCCACCAGTTCTGCCATTCCGAGCATCTCAGCGGTGAAATGGTCGATGTGAGCGATGGGTTTGGTGCCAATCGTCTGAACAAAAATGAATCAAGCCAAAACGATATATTGCTTTAACTATGAATGGTCAAAACAAATCTGAAACCTTATTAAGAAGTGAAAGTTACCTTGCAGATGAATTCGATTTCTTCCCTCTCGATTTCCTTCACCACCATAATCTTCATTTTGTTGAGGAAGTGCAGAGCGAGGTCACTGAGAGCATCTCTGAACAAGAACAGACAGATTCAATAAATACTCTGGTAAAATGAATAGTCTTAGTAAAAGTTATATAGTTATCTTCTATTCAGATTTTTTACATCATGGTGTCAGTACCTGAGGATGGACTTCTGGATGAGGAGGACATTGCAGCCGGCCTTTTTGATCTGTTTGACCAGGTTCAGGATGTAGGCTCTCTCTTCCCTCAGAACTCTGTCCATCTGAGCGTAGTCCGACACTACGATCTGGTTGTCCATCTGCAGAAACAACAGGGATCTTAGTGTAATTTAATGGAAGTTACGAGTCAGGTTCAATCATTATTTATGTTCACAGTATTATGATTCCCGAGTGTTCAAAAGAGTTCTTACAACGCTTAGACCAGGAAATTCTTAATATAATTCTTGTCATTTCTGTAATTCCAATTATTATCAGGAAAATAACAAACTCCTTCCGCCAAAGTTCATAGTTTAGTTAAGCTTGAAACAATGATGACGTACGTCTGTTTTTGGAGGAGAGAGGCAGAACTGAATGAGTCCAATCTTGGCCTTTTCTACTCGGGTCACTCCGGTGTTGGCCACTCTCTGAGTCAGAACCAGACCATCCACCAGCTCACAGTCGTCAATGGTCCCTCTGGAAAACACAACGAGATTATGTAAGTGCATGAAGGACTGCTAACCTTCTAATAAGACAGTTGTAATAAACGATGAGCTTATAACTGGCAGCTTAAGCAGCATAACTTTAAAATCTGCTCCTTGTAATGTCTGAAATGTGTTGTCATGTGTGTGAAGGTCTTTGTCAGAGGTGAGTCTAATTGTATCTTTTGTGAGATGTTCCCAGGTGAGGTCAAATTGTCAGATTTGTCTTCTCCGAGGCGCACAGACCATCAAATGTGACAAAGGAGCATTCGCCTAAGCTCACACTTGGATCGCATATCAAACCGGCAGCACCAGAGAACATCTTATAAGAGATACTGTATGACACACTAAGGATTGACAATACTGCCTAAAATTGCCGCAGAAAAAGAACTTCTTTAATCACAAAAAAATTCTACTTAATCAAGCCCAAAAAGGTCACAACATGCAAGTTACAAGTGACAAAGAGAGAGTCCAAAGAAGCTAACTTGTAAACTATGGCTAGAAAAGTTTGACAACACATTCCTGACTGACTGACCCGAGTTTCTTGACGATCTTGATGTCTGTCAGGTCGACTCCGGTGGCCGTTTTGGGGTCGATTACTCTCATGACGGCGTCCACACTCATGGGAGCGAGCAGGCTGGAGTACTGCGATACCACTTTTGAACACAGGGAGGTGGTAGCGCTGTTCAGTAACGTTTCGCGGTCTGACAGCTCGACCGGGCGGCTCATGCCGGTCAGCACCTCCACACCTTTGTCCACAGCTTTCTGGAACGACTCTGAGATGGTGGTCGGGTGGATACCTTGGCACATGAAGAAGTGACATGTAAATATAGATGTAAATAAGGTTTGTGTATCTCCAAACTGTAACAAACCACCAGCAATGAAAAAAGGAACCCACACAATAGATTGTGAAAGTATTTTCATTTTCCTCACTGACCTTTCTGCAGCAGTTTGGAGCAGGCGTCCAGCAGAGCTCCAGCGATTACCACCACAGAGGTCGTGCCGTCACCAGCCTCAATGTCCTGGGCCTTGGAAAGCTCCACCAACTGAGAAACAGACAAAATCGACTCAGAAAAACACAGAAATCACAATGTAAGAGTATTTACACAGCAGCAGTTCAGACGACAAGCCACTAGGGGACACTGTATGACATCCTGTGAAAAGCTGCCTACTCACTGCCCTGAGTCATTGTTTGAATTTTTTTTACAAATGAGAATAGAACATAAATGATGCAAGTCATTACTCTAAATTAAACCATAAAAAAGTTATCATGCTTAAAGGGTCCATGTTAGACAAACTATCCTTATCAAAAGTATACATGTAGTTGTGCTTTTTTTCATTCAGACATGTTTAACACACAAATGCTGCTTATTTAGGCTGTGTTCTTCTCTCCAACTGACAACACACAGTTTCACCTTGCGATGTCATCAAGTAGTAATGGAGAGAGCACTTATTTAAGCTTCGCATGAACAATTTCAGCCCCGGATTTGACTGATTTTAAAACCTCAACTATGGTGTTAGCCTTGTTTAAACGGTCTCAACTCTTATTTGCAACCGAAGATATACAAAGAGATACAAAAAAATGTTTGTAGTGTACTGTGACTTAAATTGGGACTAAAACAGCTTTTATCTTTAAGCCTACCACTTAATGGCATCACAAAGTGGAGTGTTTTGGACTGTTCAGATGCAAACAGTCACAAAAGCTGGATTACTCAAGCATCATTATTTAAACACAATACAACTCCAGGTATGAAGAGTGCATTTTGCGTAATATGGACCCTTCAAGCTACAGTATTGCAAATGAATACATCTTCACTACTTATTACTTATTATTTCTCCTATTAGGTCCATAAATGAGTGAGTGTCTACTCTCTCAGTAGTCCAAGCGGCCAAGAGAGAATAATCTATGTCAAACGAACAAACATTTTTAGATACATTTTGTCATTCATCCAAGAAGCTTTTTCAGTGTTTACATTGATCTGGTTTTGTTCGGTTGACAAATGTCTTACCATTTTGGCAGCAGGGTGGAGGACCTGCATCTGTTTAAGGATAGTTGCTCCATCGTTTGTGATTGTGACGTCTCCTTTCTCATCTTGGATCTGTAATTTATAAACATCTAATCAGACATAGTTGACGGCGCACAGAATCAGGTAAGAAGGACTTAGTGTACTACCTACCATTTTGTCCATTCCTTTGGGTCCCAAACTTGTGCGAATGGCATCTGCTACAGCTGAAAATAAGGACAAAAACATTGTCAATTATTGTACAGTATCTATAATTTCTTGCAAATACAAAAAATATATATCACATGCACACACACAAGTAACTTGAGTTCAATCTAATCGTGTTACATTTTCTTTTACAAACAGAACAACATTAAAGTGTTGTTTCATAGAATATTAAACCAAACACTTGAAACTATTGTTGAACTATTGCTGAAAACACAAAAGAATAAGGAACAAGTCAATGTTACAATTTTTGTCTGTCAACTCATCTTGATTAGCAAAACTCTAAATCAAAACTACATCTTTAGTTTTCAATAATTTCCATAGCTCCTAAAACATTAAAGGTGGGGTAGCTGATTTTTACACTCCAAACTTGATTTAGGTTTTAACTGACAACTTCCTCTCATAAATCCTTCAACACATGGTTAATATCAACATGTATTCATTTTGGTTGCATTTATGGCTTAAAAACATCTATTTACAAACAATAAAGTGAAACTGAAGAGGACCACCCAAGCTCAGCCAATCAGAGCGCAGCATTCAGCTCCAGATTTGAACAAAAATTATTTTTCATTCAGTTTAGACAGGACTCAGAAGTCACATTTTTCCACAAAGTGTTGTATTTATGATATACTTTTTAGTGAAAAGCACAAAGTTTACAAATTTACAACAAAAAAAGTTAGCTACTCCAACTTTAATAGTATTGGTACAGTATCATAGATTAAAATTTCTTCTAATATTAACACAATTATGTTTAGTCCTTAAAATTATACCATGATCCAAACTATTCTAATTCAATAAAATTATAATCTTGAAATCCTTACAGTAGATGCATGTATATGGCCAGAAAAATTCAGATAATTTAGTGATGATTGTGCAAGACAGGTTTGCTTTCTTTACGTTTCTCAAAACCAAAACACATTTTAACACTTAGAAAGAAAGTTACTTATCATAAGTAACATTTTTTAATAATCTCAACACCATGAAATCAGATGATCAGATTTTGTAAGTGCATGTAAGCAGAACTACAGTTACAGTTTATAGGGAACTGATAAAAGCTACTAACTAAATGCAAAGTATGAATCTTAAGCCTATTAGAAACATCAAGGCGTGGTCCTCCATGTTTAGCAGACCACTCCTCTTAATACTAATTCAGCCTGTTCACTGGCTTCTACAACAGACTTATACATAGTGTAACAGCTCCAGCCACAATTTACATGTGATTTAGCAGATTTATAACCAAACTGATTCATTTGATCGGCAGATTTGTTACTTTGAGGAGACTGGATGCTGCAAGTTAGCGGTGCATAGCTTAGCATCGACTAGCATGTGCAGTTCCTTTATCCTTCCGATTGCTGTTTACTTACAATAACGTGATTATTAACCAACCTTTGGCAGCTGAAATGTTGCTGTAGCGGATTTGCGCTGGTTTATCGCGATCCACGTACGCGCCTCCTTTGTTTTTGCCTCCGGCGGAGACTTTAGGTGCGGACATCCCTTCGGGCATCGCGACTATCCCCTCACTTTTCGGTGTAAAATGTCACGGGTGGTTTGTAGATTAATGGTAACGTGTCGTGGGGTGGATGCGGTCCGGTCTGGAGACGGATGGTGACAGATTTCGGTTCTCTTCAGCCCGGTGCCGGTGAGAACCTTCCAGAGCCGCCGCGGAAGAAGGCTGTCAACACGAGCGGCGCACACTGATGACGTAGCAGACAGACATAAATAGGCAAAATTAGAAATACACTGAAGTTTCGTTTTTTTTCGATACAAATTCCCTAACGAAGCACACATTTATGCTAAATTATTGTACATTTAGACTACTTTTATTTTCAGTAATGCAAATATTTAATTTAATTAACTTACAGCCACCTGTTAAGCCATAATTTATCAAGATTGCAGAAAAATATCTGCACATCTGCTGTTATCTGTGAACAACATCCACTAACTTTGCAACAAGAGTGTAGCCTTAACTGCAACATGATGGTGCAACATAAAACGATGAATACTTTTTGTAAAAATGTAAACTTTGATTTAATAATAAAGAAATATCTAGGCTAGGGGTTCTGCAGGTGACATGACAGTATTCTAAATGTTCATGCTGAGTGAGAGTTAATGGTAAGAGTTCAATAAACAGCTAAAACAGGAAAAATAAATTACAGTTTGATAACAAATTCAACCCACCACAAGTCTACTGAGCACTGGGTTTGTAACTGACATGTAAAAAGAGTAAATCAAGTCAACAGTTGTAGCAAAGCAGATAAACAACAAGACTTTAGCTTCTCACATTTATCAGACATCACACACAGTTGAACTTATTACCTTTTAAATATGTTTTGAGTCAGTTTGTTGCAGTTAAAATGTCCTAAATCATCAACTGTTGTTAGCAGACAAGCCGTTGCCACGACAACAAAGAAATACATTGAAGAAATGCCACTCATTCAAGTGTTCTAGTTTCTAACTTAATAGTTGGAAAAAACACAATAGGTCTCCTTTAATGAACTTCTAACTCCATGTTTAGACATAATATCTCAAGATTGCGGAAAAATATCATAAATTTGCTGTTATCTGTGAACAACATCTCCAAACTTTGCAAAAACTGCAACATGACGGTCCAACATAAAACAATGAATACTTTTTGTAAAATGTATACTATGATTTAAAATAAAGAACAAAACAACTTCACACATTTTACGTTTGTGATCGTATTTTTAAGTTTATATCTAGAATTAGCTGGTTACAATTAAATGCTATGTGTCAGACCAACATAAGCAGTAATTAAAAATAACACTTTTAAATATAAAATTAAATATACTAGTATTCATGGTCAATTTGTTCAGCCATTCATTTCGTTATGCTTAGTTTGATTGAAAATTAAGCTCTCATCATTGTTGCAAAAAACTGATATAGTATTTTTTTAATTATCCAAAATATTTCTTGTCTTATAGGCCTACATGAATCTTTGGCATACTGTCCTTAAATCTGTCTGTTTAATAAGAATCATCTAAACACTGCTTAACTGTAAAAAGGCAAAAAGTAGCTACATATTGTGACAAATAGTTGTTTTTGTGACTTTATACAATGTAAAAGACAAACAGGCAGATTTAGGGAACCATGTTGTGTGATCAGCCTACAATGTGTATCTTTGAGATTTGGGGGATTATCAGTTGTTATAAAGACCCCACGGCTTAAACCAAACATCAGATATTGTCCAGAAGAATTTCCCAGTGGGTGTCTCTTGTCTAGTCTCTCCTCAAACAGCAGCTGCCCCATAACAAGCTCTGCACAACAGCGTCCTCGAGTGGTGAAACATGAGAACAACAAAAAGCCTGTGACTGAAAAAAAAAAAAGCCTTGTTTCATTTGTATCCTAATTTCTTTTTTTTTTTACAACAAACTATCTTCATGTTTTTTTTTTTTTTCACTGCATCCATCAACAAATCTCTTCTGTAGTCTTTATCAAGTTCTTTTACATCAGACATAGCTTATTTAAAGGAGACTTATTATGTAAAACTGACTTTTGTGAGTTTTTAACCAGTGTTCTCTCATCATTAGTTAGTTAGTACTCAAAGTTGTGTTTGGATGGATTCTTGCATGTTTGTGTAATCTTACATTGTCCTGAAGCTGATGCCCCAGTGCTCATAAAATCCCTGTCTTCACCTACCACCCATCCTCACCCACTTGCCTGTATTTACTTGCGATTACTCAAAAATTCAGATTCTGGGTAAAACATGTAGGGTTCAAAACTAGCAAGTAGACATTTATTAACAACAATAAATGGTTACTTAAAATTTGTGGCTTATTAAAGAGAAGCTCTCCCCCTAAACTCCACCCACAAACATATTTCAAACCCAACAAACTCATTGAAAAGCATTGGGAAAAAGTAAAAAGAGGGGCTCAGAGTGGAGAGCAGTTGTGTGATTAGTTTGACAGCAGTGTTTGCAAATGGCTGTGTGCACGGAAGTTCAGTTGACTTGTGTACGTTCAAAATAGCTAACTTCTGTACATACGACCACTTCCTGTTATCGTTAGCATTTAGATATAATCATGTCTCTTTTTAAATGGGTCCTATTGTTTTTTTTTTTTATTTAGTAAGAAACTAGAACATATGTAGATCAGTATTTTACCTTTTATTCATTGTAAAACACAAAATTGATTTTAAATGACTTGAAAATAGAAACAGCTCTATTGACTTCCTGTTCAAAACTGCAGAACTCACTTTAAAAGGTACCTGTAAGAAGCAACAAACTTAAAATAACAAATTATTATTGTTGGAAAGTGACTATGGGTGTGAATCTTTTGAATTATAACAAGTACAGACAAGTGGGAGGGGATAGGTGGTAGGTGAGAACAGGGATTTCTGAGCACTTGAGTTCCAGCTGAAGAACAATACAAGATTATTTAAACATACATGAATCAATTCAAATATAACTTTGAGTAAACTAATGATGAAGGAAGGCCGTTATAACAAGATTAAAATCTTAGAAAAGTGAATTTGACATAGTGTCCTCTGGTGAAATATTCATCTAGTTTGTAAAGTCTTTAACATGTTTTCTGTAACATTCACCACAATTGTCTGATCTAAAGAGTATTTATTTGTTTTAAACTGATGTAATAAAAACCTCACAGAAAATCATTGAACAGGAAGTGGTTGTATGTACAGGATGTACTGTTTTGAACGAAAACAAGACAACTGCACAGAGCCAATTAGTGCTCAGTTTTGAATGGACAATACACACTCGTGTCACATAGAGTCGAGAAATGACATTGGCCTTTGCAGTGAGAAAGAGTCAGTTTGTGACTAGTTTGACCTGAAACTTTTTAATCAGTTTGCACCAAAAGTGCCAAAAATGACTCAGAACAGTTGACAATGCTATTAAAACACCATATACACAGTTTAACGGTAAAAAAAAAAATGTTTTAGGGTTTATCTTCACTTTAAAGTTACATTTTACAATGACAAATGATCAGTCCTGCAGTTTTGAATCATTTTGAACCCTATGCATATTTTACTTGTAATCTGACTTTTTTTTAAGTAATCACAAGTAAATACTGCAACCCAGACAAGTGGGTATAGGTGGTATGTGAAAACAGACTTGTTTTAAGCACTTGAGCCTCAGCTGCAGGACAATACAAGACTTCTCAAACATGAATCAATCCAACTACAACTTTGAGTAAACTAATGATGACAGAACACTGGCGTAGCATGGGAACAGACACAGAAAAGTGGATTTTTATGCATCATTTCGTTTAATACTTCTGGTAGTGCACAGACAAACTACCACTAGCATCAATTTCACTTTATCCTCCCAAAAGAAGCTTAAATCTGAACACTGCTGTTGCTAATTTAAATCAGCCTGCCGCCATCTTAGCTTTCTTAACAGGATTACCCAGGAGTCATTGCAGTAACATACAAAGCTGCCTTTCTGCTCATGTACACAGGGCGGCCCCTCCTCCCTCTGTGATAAAACTAGACTCCTCATCACAGACTCGGGGCCTCCTTTTGCAATTTGCAGCCAAATACATTAACTCAATTTAGACGTTTGGGTTGGAGGCCCCTCCCACAGAGCCCCATGTGTCCCTATTATGTCCCATTCAGACGCATTAACTGTAGCCTTTTGGTGACTCTAGAGTTGGCTACAAAGTTTGTAGCTGGATGAGAAAACATTACAAATTCAAGCAAGTAAGACTAAGCTAAAGCAGAGAAACAGAACTAGAACAAAACCAGAGTAAACTAGTGTTTTCCATGATGGTCATATTTGATTTTAGACGCTGCGACAACAAACTCTGTGCATGTAGGCTGTTTACTATTGTCAAAGTTTAGCGTAGGCGTTCAGACAGAAACACATCCTTTTATGAACACACTTTGATCTTTTGATGATTGATTTTCATTTTAGACTGAGGCAGTGAAAACCTCATTGAAATGAACTAAACAGGAAATGAAAATGCCAGTAAGATGTTAATATTTTTGAAAATAAACAAGCCAGCTGACAATCTGTGCACAAAAATATAGAAAATTATATTTCATAAATGGAGATTATGCAGATGGATTCAAGAGCATTCTAAATGTCAGTAGTGAGTGGCAAAATGAACGAGAATCAATAGAAACAGTTTTGCAAAAGTACTCAAAACACAACAAAAATGGGAAAAAAGCAGCTGCAGACTGATGATAAACATAAAGAGATTATTTATTATTTGTTTGCAAAAAAAGCTGCCGCTGATTGGCACAAGCTGTGGCTACAACTTGAGCCAGAGCTGTTGTCAGCTAACTTCAAGAGTTTATCATTGTGCGAAAACTATAGTTCTGCTGCTAAATCAACATTTGTGAAAAAAACTGTGAGAAAAACAGATTTACGCCTCAGGAGACAGACATCTGTCACACCGGTTCAAGCCTGATCCAAACAGCTAATTCATTACCTTTTTAAGTTTAATTAAGATGCTTTAGTCACTTTGATGAGTGATATAATTGTTGTGCAACTGTAAATATATTTCATGGGCAAAAAATGAAACACATTTTATCAGGTGTTCTTCTTGTCTGACTTTTGCCTCGGTCAGAATGTTGAGGAGCATTTTTAAATAATGTCTGTGCATAAACTCTATTTTAGTGTCCATTAAGAATTTCAATATAAGTTTTGATTGTCCATAGTCAAGCCAATCAAATAAAAGAAACATAAAGACTAATACTTATTCTCCTGCGAGCTCGGTTACAATAACATGGCCCCCGGGTTTATAGATTATTATCAAACCAGAAGTGGGCAGGATTGGATTTTAGAAAATGTTGTGGAGATGATGCTTTGTGGTCTGTAAAAGAAAAAAATAGAAAAAAAATTAATATAACTAAAGCTACATGGTAAACTTCCAAAATTAGGGCATAAGAGTGGTATTTTTCCACATTTGTATGATAATTTAACCTTAATAATGACTTTAAAGGCACGTTATAACACATTTCTGTAAGCTTAACAACGTCTGAATTATTTTGTCAACTCTTAATCAAACACAGCAGAACATAACCAAATTAAACTCTTATCTGTTTTGTGATGTTATGGGTCTCTGAGCTTAAGTCCATGTATCAACCAGATTAGCATTTTAGGCAAGATCACTGTGATTGTTTTCCCCGTGAATATTCCTTTGCAACCAGTAGATGGAGCTCTAACTCACCTCCTGATGTGGGCAACGCTGATTGTCATAAGATTTCCTTTATTCATCCCACAATGGAGAAGTTTCTGTTCAAGAGCAACAAGAAAGGGTAACATGCTATAAAACATACTAATAATGTTAAGCAAAAATATACTGTATAGAGCTTTACCTAAAACTCTTAAAGCCCATATGACAGATTATTGCTTATTCTAAAATTTGACTTAGTTTGGTGTGATAGTCTTTGGGGTAAATATTTAACAAAGTTTTACAGCAGTTAAGTTAGAAATTATGAAGAAAGTGACAAAAAAAAGTTGAAAATACAGAAAGTACTTGAGTTCTAAAGCAGAATTCCCTAAACATGTGTCGTCAAAAAGCGCCAAAATGCAAAGACAATTTACACACAACTGACAGTTTCCTGTAGTTGAAATAATCATTTACCACAAGTTAAGTGTTACAAAATATTGTCATTTGTCAAATTATAACATCTGTGTCAATTATGTGGGTTTGACGCACATTTACAATGCGGTTGCTAGGTAACAGTTGTGAGTTCACATTTCCTGGGCAACAATTTCACTCCGAGGGTTGTATTTGAACTCTTATAACAGCCAGACCACAATCACTGATGTGACAAAGTATCCTTATTGCAAGTACAGTTTTTGTAAAACCGGCTTTTTAATCTACTATTTTGACCATCTACTGTGCTAAATATTAGGATAGCAAGCAAAGACACATGCTCCACAGAACTATAAAGAGTACTTATTCTCAAAAACATGCCAAGGGTCAGATTAAGACAGACTGAAAGATAAGTTAAGACAGTTCTGGCCCCCGGGCTGCAGTCATGCACTTAGTTACTTGTGTGCTGCTGAGTACATATTAGTTTAGTTTAGTTTAGTTTAGTTTAGTTTAGTTTAGTTTAGTTTAGTTTAGTTTAGTTTAGTTTAGTTTAGTTTAGTTTAATTTAGTTTAGTTTATTTGAGCAACATGAACATGAAAAACATAAAATACATGTATAACATGTAATGGCAATAAAGAAATGGTACTCAAAGGGAGTAGGGAATATACATTTACATTGCAGTAAATGGCAAAATAAATAGTTAAAGTGGCATCGACTAGGATTATGAACTGCAGCATGGACAAAATAAATGACCAGTGAATAAATACAGGTCATATGTCTTCAGTCGATAAAATGTACAATTTACGGTACTACACTTTATATATTCTTTTAAAAATTCTAATAGCCTACATAATATGCCAATGTAAAGGTTTTCAAGATGCTTATAAGACAAGAGTGATGCAAATACCTAATATTTAAGAAGAGATTGGGACATTTGTTCTGTGCAGGGATCATCAGTTGGCTTGTTTATATTCAAAATAGCGAATTTCTTAAGAGCATTTTCTGTATGAGGTTTTTACTTCATCAGATTAAAACGAATACATACTCAAAAGATCAGACAGTGACAGTGCGTTTGTGGTGAATGTTACAGAAAAGAGGTTTAAGACTTTACAAATCAGAAGAATAATTCACCATAGGAGGACACTTGTATGTTTATAAAGAGACGTGTTTGTGTTTAAATGCTAACACTAACATGAAATGCTCATAAGTAGCTACTTTGAACATAAACAAACCAACTGACGCTCCGTGCACAGAGCCACTTGTGTTTCTAGATGAAAACCTACCTAGGAGAACAAAATTTACCAAATTTAAAAACAGAAGAACAGTTTTGCCTGTAGTGTCACGCCTTAACTTGACTCCTGCAATCAGCTCAAATCCAGATAACCTGTTCATAATCAAAGAAATAACTTTTTCCAGTGTTGTAATATTAATGTGGCAGCCTGGGTAGAAAGGTTAGAGTAGCTTTCCTCTCTTTGTGATGCAGACATTATCCAAATATCCATAGACAGTGTGACTTGTCCGTGTCTGTCCGTGGATCAGCTGACGTTTTCTGCCCCTCTCCCTCGGGGCTTTTCGGGGGGTGAGGGGGAGAGAGACCAGGCGCACTCTATAGTTATGGCCCGGCCCCATCTGTCGCCGCGCGCATTCACACAGCCACCAGAAGGCCGCAACATGTGCACATTTAAAAGGAGAACCCAACTTTCCCAGGACACTCAAGCATGACCCGGCAGCCGCTGCAAGTCCTCCTCCCCTCCTTTCACCCCCGCCTGGTCCTCCCGCTGGCACCATCTCCCCTGAAACGACCACTCCCTCCAGCAGACCAGAGATGTCCTGTCTGCATGCGAATCACTGAATTAGAGCCCCGGATTTTGATGGATTTCCACCTTAGATGAGGCAGCAGCTGATGTCGCTTTTTTTTTTCAGGGGGAGGGAGAAAAAAAAAGGGGGAGTGTGTGAGAACGCGCGGATCAGCTGACTGGTAAAATGCGGAGAAATGTAAAATGATACAGAGATGTGTGATGGGTGAGTGAGATTAGTGTGTGATTTTAAATATTGACATAGATGTCTTTGGGTGATTATGATGCAGGCAGAAGTGTATTAAAGCCCAGCTGGTGTCTTTATGGGACTGAACTTGTTATTCACTTGTAAGACGGTAATGTAGTAATTAAAAAATAAACAAAATAGAATTTAAAGAACACATACTATACAAAATCAGCAACTAAATGGTAACATTGGCAGTGAGATATTATTCTTTCTCCACTTCGAGACTCAGAAAACACTTTTACAAATGTCCTTGATTTATGAAGTCATAAGTAGAACTTTGAGGCATTGTTTCTGTCCATAAATCCTCCACTGTCATTTTGAGAATTGCTGCAGAATAAAAGGCAAGATCAGTTTGTGTTTAAGTCTCTCCATGGCACCAAAGTACGTCTCTGTCATGTCTTATGTCTTGTGAACCATCTTGGATTCTGAGGACCTCAGGCGCTCCGAAACCGCCTCCTCCTTCCTTTTCCTACGCACTATTCCTCACTGTGCGCGTTCCCGCGAAGGAGCCGACAGGTAAGTGCTGTTCGAACCGGAGCGAGGAGGGAGGAAAAGTGTCTTATAAGCTCCTTCAGAGGGAGTCGGCTGTCAGTGCACACTAAACACGTGTGTGTAACACCTGAGAGCAGCCCGACGTGGACAACACACCACACGTTTAGTTCCACACTTATTTAGAAGAACAAACAACTTTATTTGTGCTTTTGTTAGAGACTAAATGGCTTTGAGAAATAATGAGAAAATCATGCCTAGACACATTTCGACATTATAAATGTATTTTTATTGATATTATCTACTTTTAGCAGCAGCAAAACACAACATCAGTAATGCAGATTAAACAAAAAAAACATGTATGTGTCATCTTATTTGGAAATGATGGTGTTTACATGAATATCAATTCATGTAAACACCAGGAACACTGATAAATATTGCATATTTTTTTATTTTTATGACAGTTGCCTCAATACAAAGTCGTTTTTCTTTCATGTTTGTTGTGGCTGTTGCAGTATAAATCCTTATGGATTGTCTAGTTAAATAAAAAAGTACATTTTGACCAAGTCAGTGCGTTTTGAAAACTGGGATGAATATTAGTCTGGAGTAGGATACAGTTCTAGTATTATAATTATCATCAAAATGCCTCTTAATAAGAGTCTATTCTATCTTTATTTGAATCAAACTTTGATAAAAGTGCGTCAGTAGGGGGCGTGTCTCTTCAATCTGAGCGAGGAAAGTGCAGTTCGAAAGCCACGGCTCTTAGCGCTCTAATGAAGCAACCTCCTCCAGCTGTGAAGGAGTCCTCAGTGAGGAGTTAGCAGAAGTGAGGAGGAAAAGGGAGGAGGAACTGGTTTCGGAAAGGGCCTCAGAGTCAGGACTAAACGTGGACCAACCTCAGAGTCAGGACTAAACATGAACAGGCCACAGAGTCAGGACTAAGCGTGGACCAACCTCAGAGTCAGGACTAAACGCGGACAAGCCTTAGAGTTAGGACTAAACATGGATCGGCCTGAGAGTTAAGACTAAACATGGACCGACCTCAGAGTCAGGACTAAGTGTGGACCAGCCTCAGAGTCAGGACTAAACGTGGACCAACCTCAGAGTCAGGACTAAACATGGACCGACCTCAGAGTCAGGACTAAACATGGACCGACCTCAGGGTCAGGACTAAACGTGGACCTGCCTCAGAGTCAGGACTAAACAAGCCTCAGAGTCAGGACTAATCGTGGACCGGCCTCAGAGTCAGGACTAAACACGGACAAAACCAAACAGTTTTCTGCTTGTAAACTCAGTGTTTTGGCTGAGGTTTTCAAAATATTAAGAGCCATCACCAGACATTAGAGAAGGGCTAATCAATAATAGATACCAATGGGCCAAATTTTGGGAGAGTTAGGATTTGAGGGTCGAACTACAAGTGTGTTATACATCCAATATCCTCAAAATATTACTATTATTACCCAGAAATGTTCTTTTTTCATTGCAATACATACAAAATAAGACAATATTGCTGTGATCACTTAAAAAGATTAAAAGAGGACTAAACCAAAACAAGCTCGGAGTCAATCACGGTCAGACTTGAATCAGAGCAGATCAGAGATTACATCAAAAGTAAACTACATCTTGAACAAAGCTACACCACAAAACCTGAGTTGAGACTAAACCAGGAGTATAAAGCCTTAACCATTTAAATGCCA
Source organism: Mugilogobius chulae (assembly GCA_038363315.1). Taxonomy (NCBI): domain Eukaryota; kingdom Metazoa; phylum Chordata; class Actinopteri; order Gobiiformes; family Gobiidae; genus Mugilogobius; species Mugilogobius chulae. The sequence continues at coordinate 32,155,005 of CM076398.1, forward strand.
TATCAGAATCTAGAAAACTCAGCCAATCAAGCAATATCCGACTCATGTCCTGTATTTCATCATGTCAGGCCAAAACATTCTGCTTAGTGGGCCGCATTTGGCTCCCGGGCCGTCATTTGAACAGCCCTGCAGTAGAGTCTGTACATAAATTGAGGTTTTAACAACAAATAAGTGTGTTGTATCTTAATTTAGGTTGTTAGATGCATCCACTTCACTGTATGTCCACCAGAACCACCCTCCATTTAATCTATGTTTCAATATTTCCCTGATTTAGTTTAACCAATACATAATTATGCATGAAATTATTATTAAAATTGATGTCATAACCCAACGCTTTAACATGTCTGCATGAGTGTGACAAATACTAAAACCCAAAACATCTTTCTTTCTTTGTTTCCTTCTTGCTTTCTTCCTGCGGCCTTCACACTTGTGCAGTCTTTGTAATTGTATCTGGACACATTCTGAAGCGCGCGCATGTGTTTTGTTGTGATGAAACAGGCTGGTTTTGTGACGCCTTGACCCACTGCGGGACAAAGCATCGCCCGGATAGAGTTTCGCTTAAGGAGTGGTCCCTCTAAAAAAACCCACATCTGACACTGGCTCCATCCGCCCCATTGTGACGCTATGAATCCGAAATGCTTCACCTGAGCCGTGCCGTGAGAAGAGCCTGTTGCAGATTAACCAAATATAGACACGCTGCAGACCTCCCCCTTCTTTGCTTTTTTAAATATGTGCAGCACACCCCCTCCACACACACACAGGCCTGGCCCTTTGTGCACTGCAGTCTAATAATGATTGTAATGATGCCGTGTCCATCTTTGATAAGAAACGGCTCCCCCTCCTCATTTAAAACAGGCCCGGCTGGTTCCCATGGATCAGACTCATGCTATTACCACTATGCTAAAGAGCCAGTGGTTCCAACATACAGGGCGTTTACATGGAGGTCAGGAAAACTGGATAACTAGCCTAGTCCGATTTAAACTGGTTTTCCAAAGTGCATGTAAACCCGGGCAGACCTATTGAGGAGCTGTAAACCGGTTTTCGGAAAACCAGTTGGCGCACGTGGTCCCGACCAATTGTAGTCTGATTTCAGACTCATGTAAACAGACAATCGGTCTGCAGCTGGACAAATGCAACTGAGCATGCTCACAACCCCTGACCACTGCACATTCCAACAATAAATTAAGAATTTTAGAACAATAAAGTGCCTTGCATAAAGTGGCACACACAATCTCACATTTAACTACACGTTTAACACTGTTTTACATGTTTAAAACAGTTCTACATGTTCCAGAAATAACTGTGTGTCATTTAACAAACAGTAATACAAACAGTTAATAAAATTAAACAACATTAACAATGTTAAAGTAGTTTAACAAATGACAGCCTCAGTCATGCTGTAGTAAATCTGACACAGTAGGACCAGTCTCTCCAAGGTAATCGGTTTACTCTTGTGCATGTAAACAGGAGCAAAACTGGTCCAACCGGTTTGAGGGGAAAACCAAGTAGAGTCCGGTTTTCTAGCCTAGTCTGATTTCCCTGGACATGTAACCGCAGTAATAGTCTCACAGAAATGTGTATCTATGCGACAATATGTTTAGCATGTTTCTAGCTCTTTTTTGCTGTGAATAGTTTCACATAGAGACACTATTTTATTAGCATCTTATAAACAGGTGTTTTGGTTGAAGCCACTTGGGAACTATTTCTCTGAATTTTCTTTGGGTTTAGGTCTGAAGTTACAAAAATGGGTACGTTTAGGTCTGGAGTTTGGAGTAGGTTAAGATTATGTTAATATTCATTAATAATTACACATTTTTACATCCATAGGAATGAATTGGGCAGCAACATGTATCACAGACACGCAAAAAAGGGGAAATTGCATTGTATACGTTCACAATTCAGTGAGAATGGGTTCAGGCCTAACACAGCACTTTGCTTTTGCTCCTGTTTTCCATAAACTAAATTTTCTATCAACACTTAAGGCTCATTTCTCTCAGATATTATTCATAAATTTCTCAAAATGTATTGACTTTCTAAGAAACTGATCTATTGAATGAATGTGTCTTAGGCTGACCACAATAAAAAGACAACATCACCACTGCTCTGTTGCCCTACAGGGACTTTCAATTGTCTAACATAAGTTGTTACCAAAATAAAGTGTTTTGGATCACTGCAGTGCAAACTGTGATCAACTTTACATTAGAGTTAAAAGCTCTCACACTTAAAGAGATCTGAAAAATCAATCAATATATTTCCACATTCTGCTGCAACTTGTTGGTGTTCTTACATTTGTCCACTCCACCGTTACATCAATAATACATTCCATACTTTACGCTTTCAACAAAAAACAAACAAAAAAGAGCATGCATATGACATTGAAGAATTTGAATACACATTATAAATTCACGTTAGCTTTATACCATCTAAAAACATTGCCAAAATCAAAGGTAGTGTCAAAGCCTGATTTGGAGAGACTTATCCATGCATTTGTCTCCAGTAGGTTAGACTATTGTAACGGCCTGCTCACCGGCCTATCCAAACAAACTGCAGTACATCCAGAACGCTGCTGCTTGGGTCCTGACTAGAACCATTAAGTACCATCACATTAGTCCTGTGCTTAGGTCTTTGCACTGGCTCCCAGCTCAGAGAATAGACTTTAAAACAGCTCTGCCTGTGTTTAAGTCTCTCCATGGACTAGCACCAAAGTCTCTGACATGTTAGTGCCTTATGAACCATCTCGGACTCTGAGGACCTCAGGGACCGGCCTCCTGCTGGTGCCCAGAGTTAGGACTAAACATGGACCAGAGTCAGGACTAAACCTGGACCAGAGTCAGGACTAAACATGGACCAGAGTCAGGACTAAACCTGGACCAGAGTCAGAACTAAACACGAACCAGAGTCAGGACTAAACACGGACCAGAGTCAGGACTAAACATGGACCAGAGTCAGGACTAAACCTGGACCAGAGTCAGGACTAAACATGGACCAGAGTCAGGACTAAACACGGACCAGAGTCAGAACTAAACACGAACCAGAGTCAGGACTAAACATGGACCAGATCAGGACTAAACCTGGACCAGAGTCAGGACTAAACACGGACCAGAGTCAGAACTAAACACGAACCAGAGTCAGGACTAAACGTGGGCCAGAGTCGAGACTAAACGTGGACCAGAGTCGGGACTAAACGTGGACCAGAGTCAGGACTAAACACAGACCAGAGTCAGGACTAAACAAGGACCCAAGTCAGGACTAAACGTGGACCAGAGTCAGCACTAAACGTGGACTAGAGTCAGGACTAAACGTGGACCAGAGTCAGGACTAAACGTAGACCAGAGTCAGGACTAAACGTGGACCAGAGTCAGGACTAAACACAGACCAGAGTCAGGACTAAACACGGACCCAAGTCAGGACTAAACGTGGACCAGAGTCAGCACTAAACGTGGACTAGAGTCAGGACTAAACCTGGACCAGACTCAGGACTAAACGTGGACAGTCAGGACCACAATTTTTTTCCTTGGATCATAAGGATTTGTATTCAATGTATTCAACCTAATGTTTATAGCTTCAGAATTTTTGCCACACCCCCTTTTAGTCAATCAATAGGTCGATGGGACAGGCCTTGAGAATTTGATCTTGTTGAATCTAAAATGCTTGGACTGTAAAAGGACACTGTTTCATCGCTCGTGCCGTGAGCTGCGAGCGGGACAGAAGGCCGGGCAGACGACATTGGCACACGCCTGTTGAACCGAGTCACAAACAGAAGTGTGCTCCTCTGCCCCCAGGCGCCCCTCCCTCTACGGACGTCCCATTGTGAGGCCCGCGGTCCCACAGACACGACCCCTCCTCCCTCCCGAAAACCCACGACACACGGCAAACAGACCCCGGCTTAGTTTGCATGTCCTGAAGTCTGTGTGAGCGAGAACTAAAGGTACGACTGTGGCCTTTTGAACCGCTGCTCTGCCAAAGCACACGCTCATTAAGATCGGGTCAATCTGCTTCTCTGCTGTAGATACCAAATAGATTAAGGCTGTGTTTCCATGTGAATCATCTCTGGTGCAACAAACTCATTACTTTTCACACGCTGCTAACATAAGCACTGTTTCCATAAGCTTTTCTGGTTCATTCTGCGCATGAGCGAACAGTTCTGTTTCGCTTGCTGGTCCGAAGTGAGCAGCTGATGGTTCTACTTTCACCGTGGACCAGGCTCACTCATGGATCACTTTGGTCCGCTCTTTAAGCTCAATGATTGGACGAGAGAAAACACATTCAGGTAAAGAGAGAGAAAAAAAAGAGCAAGTAGAAACATGAAATAAGTTTAAAAAAAATGCATCTGAAACATGCTGCAAACTTCTCTAAACCAGCGACTGGGCTACTTTAGGACGAGGCGTTGGTGCAGCGGTTAGCAGCCTCAAAGCAAGAAGGTTCTGGGTTCAACTTCCAGGGCCTTTCTAAGTGGAGTTTGCATGTTCTGTCCGTGTCTGGTTTCTTCTGGCTGGTCTGGTTTTTCCTAACACAAAAAACAGATCCAGTAGCACCTCCCGTCCTCAGGACAAGCTGAAAATGAGCTGTAACGCTAATTCCATTGAGCTTAATGCAAACATTGTCAGTCAGAAAAAATCTGAGGATAGTTGTTTCTTGTTCCATTCATTCCTTATGCATGGAGACTAAGCTGAGACAGCTTAGATTAAATAAATATTTAATTGACACAGTAGGCTATGGACATAAGTTACATAATCATTTTCCACATGTTAAGATCTTCATATACAAGATAAATACTTAACTCGTATGTTTATAAAATGCACACGGCCCGGGTCTTTCTATGAGGAGTTTGCTTGTTCCTCCCCGTGTCTGGGTGGTTTCCTTCGGGCACTCCGGTTTCCCCACCAACCAATAACATGCATGTTAGGGAACGCTTGGTGTTGGTCATTGAGGTGCCAGGTTTTTAGGCGAATCGCTTCTGCTGAGCTGTGAGGAAGGGAGTTACTGTGTAGGCCTAAAGCTTTTTGGAAAACATCTGTCTGTGTAAATGAGCTATATAAATAAAACCATTCATTCATAAAATGTGCCGTTTGTGTCCCAAAGCTAATGCTAATGCTAACCTATAGCCTATTTAATTTAATGAACTACTGTATGTTAAAACAACTCTACAAACTGAACTTACTTTTCCTTGCACATAATGTGATTTTATCAAACTGTCTACTTTTTATTTAGGTAAATTTATTTGTTAGAATTTAGCATTGCGTCGAAAATACACACATTTATAAACACACAGTCTTTCTCTAGTGAAGTATTTAGCTCGTATGTGAAGATCTGAACTCACTGCCAGTGGTTATAGTTGAAATCCGCTCTTGGCTTTGTGATTGTTAAATATTGATTAGCGCAACTCAGCAAATTTCCCATAAAGAGTGAATGGAACAGGTATCCACAGGTTTTAGGCAAACTGGAACTATAGCCTTGCAGCAGTGTGCAGAGGGCCTTTTGTTTTTACCTTTCTCTCTTGTCCAGCTGCTGTTGGCCAGTAGGGGGCGAAGTTTAGCTCCTCCACAGCTTCTGAAATCTGACAAAGAAGACAAAAGAACATTCATGTGTGTGTGTGTGTGTGTGTGTATGAAAACTTTCTATTTAACTTTGCACTCTGCTGAAATAAGTGATTTCAAAGCCCACATAACATTTTTCTAATTTTGACTCAGTTTGGTGTGGTAGTCCTTGTGGTGAATATTTATCACAGTTTTTTAGCAGCTGAGTTACAGTTTAGGAGCAAACTGACAAATAAAGCTGAAATTTACAGAAAGTAATTTGAGTTCTAAAACAGAATCCCTCCACAGGTGTCATCGAAAAGAGACAAAGTGCAAAGACAATTTACCAAGTTTAAACAATCATTGGACAAAATTTGTAATTTATCATTTGTCAAATTATAGCCTAACTATTTTGTGTGGATTGTGGCTCATTTTTACAATGCGATTAGGTAATAGTTTTGGAATTACTTTACATTTGTCATATTTACTCGACAAATGACAATTATAAACCTCATTAAAACCAGTCAAACTAAACAAAATGTTTAGTGAAAGCATAAATATAACCATGTTCACTAAAACTCATTCATTCATTCATTTTCTACCGCTTAATCTCGTTAGGGGTCGCGGGTGACTGGAGCCTATCTATCCCAGTAACTTTGGGCCTTAGGCGGGGGAACACCCTGGACAGTGGCCAACTCGTCGCAGGGTTAGACAGACAACCATTCACTCTCTCATTCACTGACTAAGGGAAATTTACAGTGATGCCCAATTAACCTAAACATGCATGTTTTTGGAGGTGGGAGGAAACCGGAGAAAACCCACGGTGACACGAGGAGAACATGCAAACTCCACCCAGAGAGATCGTGAGATGTTGACATGGTCCGACCCGGGAGTCGAACCCACGACCTCCTTATTGGGAAGCCAGAGCTCTAACCACTTGGCTACCGTGCACCCCATGTTCACTAAAATGTAGTCTAACCTGCCAGACGCACTTTAAAAGTAAATGTTGTATCAACCATCAACAATGGTGCACAACATTAGTATGCAAGATTTTCAAAAATCTGGAAATGTAAAGTGATTTATTTGTTCACAACTGCTCCTTCTCTGAGCCTCACAAATGTTTAAATTTTCCGGAATTAGAGTGAAATGTACTGGCAGTAACGCAAGTTGTTTATGATTCACTTTCTTTCTTTCTTTTCTTTCTCTCTTTCTTTCTTTCTTTCTTTCTTTTTCTTTCTTTCTTTCTTTCTTTCTTTCTTTCTTTCTTTCTTTCTTTCTTTCTTTCTTTCTTTCTTTCTTTCTTTCTCTCTCTTTCTTTCTCTTCTTTCTCTTTCTTTCTTTCTTTCTTTCTTTCTCTTTCTTTCTTTCTCTTTCTTTTTTCTTTCTTCTTTCTTTCTTTCTTTCTTTCTTCTTCTTTCTTCTTTCCTTTCTTCTTTCTTTTCTCTTTCTTTCTTCTTTCTCTTTTTTCTTTCTTCTTTCTTTCTTTCTTTCTTTCTTTCTTTCTCTCTTTCTTTCTTTCTTTCTTTCTTTCTTTCTTTCTTTCTTTCTTTCTCTTTCTTTCTTTCTCTTTCTTTTTCTTTCTTTCTTTCTTTTTCTTTCTTTCTTTCTTTCTTTCTTTCTTTCTCTCTTTCTTTCTTTCTCTCTTCTTTCTTTCTTTCTTTCTCTCTTTCTTTCTCTCTCTCTTTCTCTCTTTCTTTTTCTTTCTCTTTCTTTTTTTTCTTTCTTTTTCTTTCTTTCTTTCTTTCTTTTCCATTTTCTTTTTTCTGTTGTTTGCTCTCTCTGTATAAACAACACAATCATCCACTCTGCTCCTAAAAATGTTTTTTATCTCTTCTCTGAAGAAAATGTAGATACACAAGGAAATGTCAAAAACGTACAATAACCAAGAATTTTGGTTAAAGCCACGTGGCGACATTTTCTTTGAGTTTAACAGGTACATTTTTTATTTAGATTTTTTATTTTTTTTTCTAACCAAAGAATTTGTTAATATCTCATTCTAAGCCTGAGTTATTAAAGTTTTCAGTCAAAGAATGCCTAAAAATTCCCTCTGTAAAAAACCTTTCAGTTTAATAAGTTTAAACTCTTGTCCTTGCGTTTTCAGGACCCCATAAATGGCAATTTTAGCTTTTTTCTAAAATGTTACTTTTATTTCTATATAAAACATAACCTTTAAAAAATACTACAGCAAAAGTTTCATATTGATAGTTATACATTTCTCTCTCTTTGTTTTTCCTATTCACCTGCTTAAGTAATGACTCAACATGTGACAAAACTCCTCTCCCTTATTGCAACAGCTGCATTTTCAGCTCTCAGAAAACTAATGTCCACTGTCATGTTTTGGGAGGGTCCTGACCGGGCTGACCCCTGGCCGGCCGCTCCAAAGGCACTTCAGTCTTTGTGGATGTGGGGTGATTGTGGGGTGAGAGCGGGGTGAGGCTTTGGGATCCCCGTGTCACGCTCCGTCACCCCGCTACGAGTTTGTCATAATTAATGTGGCTCCAAAAAACATGTTGCCTCTGCGGTGAGCCCTTTTTAATGCTCTGCTGCTGCTGCTGTGGCCCGGGCCCGAGGCGGCGGCAGGGGGCGTCGTCATGGAGATGGGGCAGAAGAGGCGACTGTGGGAGGTGCAGCGCTTTAATGTCTGCAGATTATAATAATTTTGTTAATTCTGTGAACTAGGGCTCATTCACCACATCTGCATTTGGACTGAAGCAGGAGTAACTGTCAAAAATGCAGCGAAAATTTACATTACATTCAATTTCATAAGTATGCGTCTATATGCGATGACATTAAAGGACACTCACCAACCAATAACATGCATGTTAGGGTAATATCCTCCAGCTACAGTAGTCCTGACCAAGCCTAGCAAGAACATCTGGAGATGGATTCCTGAGCGCTGCACTGTGGCAATTACTGCTCCTGAGGAGTGCCTCAGAGGCATGAAGG